>CM034358.1:91018346-91141824 GCA_019925275.1 Mytilus edulis
TGAGATCATAGCACAAGAAACATTACTATATCATATATATCGTTCATTTATATAGAAAAGCACTAGGTACATCCTTATAGTATTCCACAAAGTACATTCTTATAGCATAGAACTAAGTGCATTATTACAATATTCCACAAAGTACATTCTTATAGCATAGAACTAAGTGCATTATTACAATATTTCACTAAGTACATTCTTATAGCATAGAACTAAGTACATTATAACAATATTTCACTAAGTACATTCTTATAGCATAGAACTAAGTGCATTATTACAATATTTCACTAAGTACATTCTTATAGCATAGAACTAAGTGCATTATTGCAATATTTCACTAAGTACATTCTTATAGCACAGCACTAAGTACATTATTACAGTATTCTATTATTCCACAAGGTTTGTTCTGATAGCCTAAGTTTAACACTAAGTACATTATTACAGTATACCACTAAGTACATTCTTATAGCATAGCACTATGTACCTTATATTATCATAGAACTAGGTCCATTATGATAGTGTAGCACTAAGTACATTATTATAGCAAAAACTGTATTCAGTTAAACGTATCAGATGTATATCAGCCTGTATCTTTAATGTATCAAATATATGCCACTCTAATAAATCAAATGTATATCAGTGTGTATCCTTAATATTTCAAATGCCAGCCTCATGCATTATGTAAAAATGCATGCCAGCATGTATCCGTCGTATATCAAGGGTTGAAGTCATAAAACTTTGCTCAGTGCTCGGAGCACAAAAATCATGCTCGAAACATGAAATCCAGCATTTTGATTGACTCGAAAGTTTTATGATCGCAAGGCTGATGTATGCCAGCATGTATCCTTCCTGAATTAGATGTGTGCCAGCATGTATCTTTCATTTATCAGATGTATGCCAGCATGTATCCTTCATGTATCAGATGTATGCCAGCACGTATCCTTCATGTATTAGATGTATGCCAGTATGTATCCTACATGTAGAAGGTGTTTGTCAGCATGTATCCTACATGTTTCAGATGTTTGTCAGCATGTATCTTTCATTTATCAGATGTATGCCATCATGTATCCTTCATGTATCAGATGTTTGTCAGCATGTATTCTACATGCATCAAATGTAAGCCAGCATGTATCCTACATGTATCAGATGTTTGCCAGCATGTATTCTACATGTATCCGATGTTTGCCAGCATGTGTCCTACATGTATTAGATGTTTTCCAGCATGTATCCTACATGTATTAGATGTTTGCCAGCATGTATCCTACATGTATCAGATGTTTGTCAGCATGTATCCTACATGTATCAAATGTAAGTCAGCATGTATCCTTCATGTATCAGATGTATGCCACCATGTATCAGATGTTTGTCAGCATGTATTTTTCATTTATCAGATGTATGCCATCATGTATCCTTCATGTATTAGATGTATGTCAGCATGTATCCTCCAGGTATCAGATGTATGCCAGAACGTATCCTTCATGTATCATATGTATGCCAGCCTGCTTCCTTCATGTATTAGATGTATGCTAGCATGTATCCTTCGTGTATTAGATGTATGCCATCATGTATCCTTCGTGTATTAGATGTATGCCCGTTTGTATCCTGCATGTATTCTTTCTGTATCAGATGTATGTCCGCATTTATCCTTCGTCTTTTAGATATATGCCAGCCTGCATTCTTTATGTATTAGATGTATGCCCGCATTTTTACATAATGTTTCAAAAGAATGGCTGCATGTATCCTTTCGCGTAACAAATGTATGCCAGCCTGTATCCTTCATGTATAAGATATATGTCAGCTTTTACTTTCATGTGTATGCAAACCTCATTCATGTGTATGAAAACCTCATTCAAAATATATCAGATGTATGCCAGCCAGAATCCTTAACATATCAGATGTATGCCAGCCTCATCAATCGCGTATCAGATGTATGCAAGCCAGAACCTTTAACAAATCAGATGTATGCAAGGCTCATCAATCAGGTTTCAGATGTATGCCAGCCAGAACCCTTTATCATACCAGATGTATGCCAGCCTCATCAATCACGTTTCAGATGTATGTCAGCCAGAACCCTTAACATATCAGATGTATGCCAGCCTCAACAATCACGTATCAGATGTATGCCAACCAGAACCCTTAACATATCAGATGTATGCCAGCCTCATCAATCACGTAGCATATGTATGCCAGCCAGAACCCTTAGCATATCAGATGTATGCCAACCTTAACTATCACGTATCAGATGTATGCCAGCCAGAAACCTTAACATATCAGATGTATGCCAGCCAGAAACCTTAACATATCAGATGTATGCCAGCCAGAACCCTTCGCACATCAGATGAATGTCAGCTTCATCAATCACGTATCAGATGTATGCCAGTCAGAACCCTTAACATATCAGATGTATGCCAGCCTCACCAATCGCGTATCAGATGTATGCCAGCCAGAACCCTTAACATATCAGATGTATGCAAGGCTCATCAATCAGGTTTCAGATGTATGCCAGTCAGAACCCTTTATCATACCAGATGTATGCCAGCCTCATCAGTCACGTTTCAGATGTATGCCAGCCAGAACCCTTAACATATCAGATGTATGTCAACCTCAACAATCACGTATCAGATGTATGCCAACCAGAACCCTTAACATATCAGATGTATGCCATCCTCATCAATCACGTAGCATATGTATGCCAACCAGAACCCTTAGCATATCAGATGTATGCCAACATAAACAATCACGTATCAGATGTATGCCAGCCAGAAACCTTAACATATCAGATGTATGCCAGCCAGAACCCTTCGCACATCAGATGAATGTCAGCTTCATCAATCACGTATCAGATGTATGCCAGTCAGAACCCTTAACATATCAGATGTATGCCAGCCTCACCAATCGCGTATCAGATGTATGCCAGCCAGAACCCTTAACATATCAGATGTATGCAAGGCTCATCAATCAGGTTTCAGATGTATGCCAGCCAGAACCCTTTATCATACCAGATGTATGCCAGCCTCATCAATCACGTTTCAGATGTATGCCAGCCAGAACCCTTAACATATCAGATGTATGTCAGCCTCAACAATCACGTATCAGATGTATGCCAACCAGAACCCTTAACATATCAGATGTATGCCAGCCTCATCAATCACGTAGCATATGTATGCCAGCCAGAACCCTTAGCATATCAGATGTATGCCAACATAAACAATCACGTATCAGATGTATGCCAGCCAGAAACCTTAACATATCAGATGTATGCCAGCCAGAACCCTTCGCACATCAGATGAATGTCAGCTTCATCAATCACGTATCAGATGTATGCCAGTCAGAACCCTTAACATATCAGATGTATGCCAGCCTCATCAATCACGTACCAGATGTATGCCAGCCTCATCAATCACGTACCAGACGTATGCCAACCAGAACCCTTAACATATCAGATGTATGCCAGCCTCATCAATCACGTACCAGATGTATGACTGTCTGTTAATTTTTAATGTTTAAAAGATGTTAATTCAATATTGCTGCAGAGCTTTGAAATTGTATACTGTGGTGTCTCATGTTAATTAGATATATCTGAATATTATTAATTCGTATATTTAAACAAATTTCATTCGTTTAGGGATAGTCACATGTTAAACTATATTTTCGAAGGTAGAGAGAAAACGGCGGATAGCAAAACGCATATTGACCTGCAAAAAGCATATTGCACGGTTATTTTTAGAATATCTAAAAACCAATATACTTTGTGACGTCATGTAATGAATTTCAGGATATTGTTTAACGTTTTGAAACACATGATATCTGTGATTGATTATTTGACGAAAAAAATCTTCGAATACATAAGATGTCCAAAAAAAAGAGTAAATGAAATAGCAACTAATATGTTGTTATTGTCAAGGAGATAATGTAATATCTATAAAATTCCAACAAACCTAAATGAAGATTTTGACACAAATATGGTCAGAAATTAATAATATAACAAATATAGCCTTTGTATGAGGTCAATACAGGATATATCGACCCAAAGAAGTATATCGACCTCGGACTTCGTCCTCAGTCAATATACTTCTTTCAGGTCAATATATCCTTGTATCGACCTCATACAAAGGCTATATTTGTATATTGTATTAATTGATTGTTGTTTGCTAAATTTCCAGTGGCAAATATTTCATACATGTTCAGGATGAGTATTTGATATAAATAGAAACTAATAGTGTTGTTGGTGTCAATTTCATTCTTTTACTTATTTTTAGCTCACCTGGCCCGAAGGGCTAAGTGAGCTTTTCTCATCAATTGGCGTCCGTCGTCCGTCGTCGTCGTCGTCCGTCGTCGTCGTCGTCCGTCGTCGTTAACTTTTATAAAAATCTTCTCCTCTGAAACTACAGAGCCAAATTGAACAAAACTTGGCCACAATCATCATTGGGGTATCTAGTTTAAAAAATGTGTCCGGTGATCCGGCCAACCAACCAAGATGGCCGCCATGGCTAAAAATATAACGTAGGGGTAAAATGCAGTTTTTGGCTTATAACTCAAAAACCAAAGCATTTAGAGCAAATCTGACAAGGGGTAAAATTGTTAATCAGGTCAAAATTTATCTGCCCTGAAATTTTCAGATGAATCGGACAACTCGTTGTTGGGTTGCTGCCCCTGAATTGGTAATTTTAAGGAAATTTTGCTGTTTTTGGTTATTATCTTGAATATTATTATAGATAGAGATAAACTGTAAACAGCAATAATGTTCATCAAAGTAAGATTTACAATAAGTCAACATGACCGAAATGGTCAGTTGACCCCTTTAGGAGTTATTGCCTTTTATAGTCAATTTTTAACCATTTTTCGTAAATCTTAGTAATCTCTTATAAAAATCTTCTCCTCTGAAACTACAGAGCCAAATTGAACAAAACTTGGCCACAATCATCATTGGGGTATCTAGTTTAAAAAATGTGTCCGGTGATCCGGCCAACCAACCAAGATGGCCGCCACGGCTAAAAATAGAAAATAGAGTAAAATGCAGTGTTTGGACTATAACTCAAATACCAAAGCATTTAGAGCAAATCTGACGGTGTTAAATTCTTATCAGGTCAAAATCTATCTGCCCTGAAATTTTCAGATGGATCGGACAACCCGTTGTTAGATTGCTGCCCCTGAATTGGTAATTTTAATGACATTTTGCCGTTTTTTTGTTATTATCTTGAATATTATTATAGATAAACTGTAAACAGCAATAATGTACAGCAAAGTAAGACCTAAAATAAGTCAACATGACCAAAATGGTCAATTGACCCCCTAAGGAGTTATTGTCCTTTATCGTCAATTTTTATAAAATTTGTAATTTTTTACTAACATTTTCCACTGAAACTACTGGGCCAAGTTCATTATAGATAGAGATAATTGTACCCAGCAAGAATATTCAGTAAAGTAAGATGTACAAACTCATCACCATCACAAAAACACATTTTTGTCTTGAATCCATCTGCTTCCTTTGTTTAATATTCACATAGACCAAGGTGAGCGACACAGGCTCTTTAGAGCCTCTAGTTTAATCTAAGTTTAGAAAGTAATATAAAATTTTGTAAAAACTAACCTGGTTTTAAGACAAAATATAAATAGGATATCTTCATAGGATTGTGATTTTTTTTAACTGGAACACATTAAAATTACAATCTATTATATTTTTGGTGTGAAAATATTTTACGGCGTACATGTCAGTCCATCATGTTTTATTTGACCTTGACCTTATTTTCAAGGTTCATTGCTCAATGTTAAGTTCTTGTTTTTTGGTCTGTTTTTCTAATACTATACGCAATAGGACAACTATATTAAAACTGTGTAATGATTATAAGGTGTTCTTGTCTGTCTGGCAGAGTTCATCTGACGTTGGTCGCATCTTGATGGTTCATTGGTCATTGTTAAATTTACCTGTTTTAGTTTACTTCTTAGATGCGCTGTAGGTCAAGAATAATTAAAGTATATTCGGTGTATGGAATGATTTTAAGGTGTACATGTATTTCCATTTTTGTTTATCTGACTTCGAGCTCATTTTCTTGGATCATGTTATGCTTATGTTATAGTTTTGGTAAATTTTTATATTTAAGACCATCAACATGATATGAATGGTGAGTAAAGAAGGCGAGATATTTCAGCGTGTGCACTGTTGTTAATTTTTCAGTTTTGTCTTTTATTTTGAAATCTGCAGAGAAATTTGTACAAGATAAAATGATAAGCCAAATAAGATCTACAAATAAATCAAAAAGCCAAAATTATTAGACAACTCTTTGATGGAGTTATTGTTCTTTAATGACAATTTTGACCAATTCATATGACAATTTTGACCAATTCATTTGCATCTTAAAAACTATAATATATAGAAAAAAACTTTAAAAGCTAAAATGATCAACAAGCAGTGGCGTAGCTAGGTCATTTTTAAGTGTACGTCAGACCCTAGGCGAAGAATCCAAGGATCCCAAAACGGGTCCATGTCAAACAATTGCTGTAGTGGGTTAGAGCTAGGGGGCAAAGCCCCCGGAATCTAAAGAATTATCGAGAATTGATACCATTCCTGTCATTAAAAACTCTTCAGTATCAACATCCTTTTGAATCTAAATGGTTTATTTGTTATGTTGAATTATTCATTCTGTTAATTTAAAATATAATGGTTATTGGATTTAGAGAAAATATGTCAAAACCAGTAACTTTTAAATATGTTAAAAAAGAGCCGTGGGTAAAACACTCAACCAACAAACACGCCTATTTTATGTCAAAATTTCGTAAATGAACGTGTCATAATTAATCTTCAGAGATGTTCAGGTGCAATATTAGATATCGTAAAGAGTTCTGTGGAATTCCTGTTCTCGTCTGGGATATTCCTCGCAAAAGTGAATCCATTTATCAGTCAATCCAGGATTTATAAAAAATCAAAATTTTCTTTACATATTTTTCTTGATCTTCAATATTAGTTTCATGACAATCTATGTAGATTTATGCATTTATAATTTTTTAAAAAGCCATACAGTCTGTCAGTATAATACTGAAAAATTAATTTAAACAAATTTACTTTCAAAACTTTGCTTCAAACAAAATTTTTAAAACAATCTTGGATTCTGCTAAACTTTCATTTAATTAGATGAATTTTGACAAAGAAATTGTTGTGTAAAAAATGTTTGCCCCACCCTATAACAATTAGTACCTGTTAATGTTGTCAAACACGGTAAAATGAACTGCATATAATTTCAATATTATGCTCTCAGGAAGTGTATTCTTTTGACCATTAACAGTTTCTGTTCAACCTCCGTAAAATTTCACAGAGATTCGGCAAAGCTAGTGTTATTTAATTTTATTTACAACATACTGAACCTAAATATTGACGCCGCCGACGAAGTTTAGGATCGCGCCGGGCTATGTCTCGCTTTGGTGTCATAAATATGTCACAGGCTCGACAAAACTTTAAACCACAAAACAAATCTCAGCAGATAATGAATTGCTTGAAACAAAAGGGAAGTCAGTATAAAACTCACAGCATAGATTCAGACTTGACAGAAAATGAACAAATATAATATATGATACCATTTGGCTGAAAAGTAAATTTCCGCATTTACAAGCTAACTGGAAGAAAGAATTAAAAAAGCTGATGTGCTTCTTACAAGTTCTTTTTATTTTCTTAAGATTAAAATATTTTTTTTATCAAAATTCAAGTGTACGCCCGGGCGTTTTGACGTAAACGTAGCTACGCGCCTGACAAGGTTAGATATAGAAATATGTCAAACATAACAGAAATGGCCAGTTGTCCCCTTGTTAAAATTATTGCCCTTTAATGAAAATGTTCCCATTTTTTATGCATTTTTGCCTATTGTTTTGAAAACTATATTGGAAAGATAGGAACTTCCTATCACAAAAATGATTATCAAATTAAGACAAGATCTACAAATGGGCAATCATGACTGAAATCTTTAGTTGACTCTTTGTTGGTTAATTTGTAAAATAAAAACCATTATATAGGTAAAAGTACGGTCTTCAACATATTGCCTTGGCTCACACCAAACAGTAAACTTTACTAAAGGTATATATAGTCATTAGCATTGGTCATAATCCAGCATTCAGAATCCGAGAGGGGGTTTATCAGAGCCAATTGCAACAAGAATATATATATTATGACTGCACAACAAAATCACACAGTTTGCAGACCTCCTCAATGCAAAGCACTCTGCAAGATAACAGCATTTGTTTTCCATAAGAGATACATTTTCTTGTGTCAAGAGTCATAACAATTCGGAAGTTTTTTTTCAACAAATGTCTAAGTTAGAAATGTAATGAAAACATTTCTCTAGTGATATCATACAGTGGACATTCAAATAAAAAATTAAGCTTATCCTCAACTTATGGAAAACAAATCAACTTTTCTTCATCAGATAAATCTTTACAATCTAATATAAAATGTTTTTCGTTTTCTAATGTTACATTTAAGGCATAATCTCTGCTCTCTAGGAATATTAGTATGTCTGCCTTTTTCTATATTTAAATTATGGTCACTAATTCTTAGTTTTGTTATTAATTTTCTATATGTAAAGTTTGATGTTCTTAAATAGTCTTCAAAACGTAAATTTTGTTTAAGATTCTTATATAAATAAAGTTTACTTTTTTCATCAATGTTTTGCATCTTATCATGTATCAAATTAATAACAAAACTAAGAATTAGTGACCATAATTTAAATATAGAAAAAGGCAGACATACTAATATTCCTAGAGAGCAGAGATTATGCCTTAAATGTAAAACATTAGAAAACGAAAAACATTTTATATTAGATTGTAAATTAAATATGGAACTAAGAAATAACTTTTTTAACAATTTGGATTTTAATTTTTCTGTTAAAGATTTATCTGATGAAGAAAAGTTGATTTTTATACTCAATACATCAACACCATCACAAGTAAATAAATTGGGGTCCTACATCAAAAGGTCATTAACACTGAGGACAGGGGACACTGGAATATTTACTGTAAATGAATGATTGTGTATATATATATATGCGAAATATAGTTATATTGTTTATTATTTTGTATGTCACAAACTTAATGTTTAAAGTTTACATGGCAATAAATATTTGAATTGAATTGAATTGAATTATTATGTTAAAAGATTCAGTCGTGTCGGTTATGTCTCCATTTCTTATTGCTTGAAATGACGATTGTTTTAAGTTTGATATGGGAGACTACTCTTGTAGATAAACAATATAATGGACAAAAGTGATTTATTTTGTGTATTTAATCAGGAACAAATGACTTACACGTTCTTAATAAGTGCAAATTAAAGAAAAGCGAAGCTTTACATGCTAATTCACATTTAAGTCACGACGAGGCCTTCAACATGGAGCTCTCACCACGCTACAAGTTCAAGAATATAACTTATATTGGACAGAAGACTGTATTAATGGTCTTGTCTTGTTCTGGAAAGCAGCAATTTCCTATCACAGGAACATATAATAGAAATTACTAGCGCTGCAATATCGTATCAACTTTGTTTTATACTAAAATAGTTCCTCGTTCGTAGAGCTCTATGTATAATAATTGACCACAATCCAAACTAAAAAAGTATCAAGCTTGAAAATTGTGTCCAAACGTGCCCAAACTGTTCAGGGTTAGATCACTGTGGTCGTATCAGGCTGCGCACGGCGAAGCCTTTTATTGAAAAAAGTGAAAATAAGCCGAATCTAAATCTAGAATATGACCTTGACCTCTGACCTTGACTTAATCTTCTTTTCCTTTTTTGGACCAAGGACCTCAAGTTAAAAGACCCTAGGTCTCTATCACTTATGGCTTACCAGTTTGAAATGCATATCAGTTACATCAAATGCATATGGGAAATAACTATCATAAGGAGTCTCTGGTTTTTTTAACCTGCGGAAACGTTTACAAGACCAAAAGTTATTTTCCCATTATGTATTGTGAAGAGCATCATTCCCTGAATGTATTAGTACAAAGAAATAGTTGGAAAGGCGGCCAGGTTTGAAAATTCAAGCCCATCCAAGGTAAGAATTTATAGAAAAATACTTATTGGTGTTCTATCCTGTTATAGCCTTTTTTTACACTTTCTGAGAATATTTTTAAGTGTGCACCACAACATTAAGTGTGTTTTTATATCATCTTTTTAAAAGTTATATGTCACAGGAAATACACTTACATTTAATGTGATAAAAAGGACAAAAACTATCGCGTAATTCCTTTCTGTTACGTTCTGTCATGTTACCTGATCAAAAGTAACAGCATAACCATCATCAGTAACAGGAAGGATGTTCAAGACAATTTCACTGTAGAATCGAACAGTTAATCTACTATATGCCAACCATTTCATTTAATATAAGTTATCACCCCCATATCAAATAAATTTCAAAATAATATACAGTATATTGAATAAAAAAATAGATTTTTTGCTTTTGATAACAGCAGAGAACATTGTGCAATTCTAGTATAGAAGATAGTAACAGAAAGGAATTTATTTTAGAATTTTTCATTACCTGGGCAGATTTTTCATCTTGCAAATACAGTTTCAAAGGATAAATGGCATTGTTTGCTGTTATCTTCCAATTGTGACCAATCTAAAATGATTTATTTTTCTTAAACTTTAAAATAAAGCAGAAAAATCCTTTCTGTTACCAACTCTGTCCTGTTACCGTTGTCCTGTTACTCAAGATTCTTTCATGTTACCGACATATCTGACTATATTTAAGTATATTTCTAAACCTTTTGTATTGCAAATGCTAAAATCAATAATTGGCATTTGATAAACTATTGCAGGATATACTAGTAAACCACAAATAGTGTCTTAAACTTATTCCTTATTCCCATTAGAAACTTTTTAAAATTGATTCACTTTGGTAACAGGAAAGAACTGGATTTTTTTTGTACCATTTTTTAAATTGCCATTGTTTCCTTATTAAACAAGTATTTGAATTACAGACAACAGTTCCTAGATCCCCAATGTGTGTTCTTCGATTTGTGCTATTAAAATACCGGGTCTAAAGAATTTTTTTTTGTTTTTTTCTTATTGCCAAAAACTAGACTTTTTCAGATATTGTCTCATATATGTGAAATATATTTATATTGTTTATTATTTTGAATGTCACAAACTTAATGTTTAAAGTTTACATGGCAATAAATATTTGAAATTGATAAAATATTTGAAATTGAAATTGACAAGGATTTGTATACTATACAAATCCTTGAAATTGATAATGAAATTTTCAGATCTAAGAAAGATAACTCAAAGGCAATAATAATTTAGTTTAAAAGATGCGTGTTCGTGTTGTCCATTGTGACTTTTTTAAAACAGGTAAATTAAGTTGTATTACACAAAAAAAAAAGCTCACTTTCAGGTTATTTCAATTATTTTTAAATGTCCAAAAATTGGAGAACTATTTTGTTTAGTATCATTCCGCATTGATAAGGGGAGACAAGCAGGGTAGGTAAATTTTACCTGTTGGTTCGCAAGGTGAGCAAGTTTGACAGAAAGGTACATTACACAGGTGTGTAGAAAAATGACTTTAACATTACCAGCCTTTCGTTTGCATTTATTGTCGATTCAGCAAAACAAAATATATTTAAAACCCATGTCTTCGTATTTATCTTCCCAGCATGTTTTTTTAAATCCTGTATTTTGCAATTCTCCATGCTCATGACCCAGTCCACTGCACATGAATAGTGCAGATAAGATTGTTTTTATATATGATAGCATCTTGTCAATACCATCATGGTCGTGTATCTATTTGACAGCAGTCAATGAATTTTTGTGATGACATGAAGTATTACAGGGTCTGATGATCAGATAATTTCAAAGATGCATGCACCAGACTTAAGTTGAGGTCTTAGAATTATGCTATCTGGACATGTTATATCATCAAAAGTATTATCTACCATTGAATAAGTTGGGGTACATAGAAATTTTTGTATATGTAGTACATATGATATGACCATGCACCTAGTCCAAATAGAGGGTCTCATTGCGTGACACTGGATTGCCGATTTTTTGTAAGCGTGACACGTGAAAGTCAACTTATTGTTCTGTAAAAACAAGACACAGCAAATTATAGAAGAAATGAGAGTTGCTTACATACATAGTGTAAGCGGGATACAGGAATCTGTCAAAACAGTAAGCAGGATCCGGGATCGGAACCCCCCCCCCCCCCCCCATGAGACCCCCCAAATAATTATGACGTCCTGCAAGGCTATTTTTTTTTTCTGGGACGCCTTCCTACGACCCAGAAAAATAATAATATAGCCTTGCCATAGGAAGGCGTCCCAGAAAAAAAATAAAATAGCCTTGCCAGATGTCATTTAATTATTTGGACTAGCGCACACCCTAAAATCGAAACAACATTTTTTTGTATAAAAAACATTGAACATTTTAGCACATCACTCTGATAACGGAAATACTACCTTAAATCCTGTTGTGTATAGCAACTTGTTGCAGGAGTAAGACTTGCAAGTTAAAAAAAAAGAATATTTTATTCATCATGAAATTGGACTTTTTTTTACTTTCTTACAAATCTACAACGTGGCAAATCAGTGGCGGATCCAGGACTTTTCATAAGGGGGGCCCGATGACTGACCTAAGGGGGAGGGGGGGCCTTGCCAGTCATGCTTCAGTGATTCCCTATATAATCAACCAAATTTTTTCCATGAAAAGGGGGGCCCCCCTTGGATCCGCCTATGCAAATTTTGTCACCTAGTTCACATCTGCAAACATGGCAAGTGTTGTTATCTTGTATACATTTTCAAATATCACAAATGTCGTCAGCTTGTGAAAATCTGTAAACACGGCAAATGTTGTTACCTGGTACAAAGCACTTTTCACGTAAATAGTTTGTTAAAGTCTTCACATCTCTGGTGATACCATGTTCGCTAGCCATTAGTGTTACGATCCACTCCAATTTTTTCCACCCTTGGCGGATTGGGATAAAATTTCGGAGACACAAGGTATGTCTTTTTATTGGTTGCAGTAGAAATTTGCTGCATCCAATCAAAAAGCGCCTCTAACATGATCACGTGTAAATTTAGAAAGTGATTGTAAACAATTGCCACATGTTTATTGTGCAACAAGTGTTTACATCACTAAACATACGACTATATTTAGTGACAACTTGAATGATTCTAATCAACTAATAGAAGTTCCTGTGTATGTTTCATCATGTTCATGCACAAATGCATGAATGTTGATGTATATTTTCGTTTCCAGCTTTACCAAGTGTGTAGAATCTAGACGCTACCGCGTTTTTAACTCCAAATTGAAGTGTTCAAGTGCTACCATTTGGTCAAGAATAATGTATTCAGAATCGGTCTGACTTTAATCTTCCGATAGATGGCGCAACATTGATATCACAAATGTTGGCTTAATCTGCCACGGGTGGAGAGATCAGGAGTGGATCGTAACCCTTGGCTAGGGAAGATGTGGTGATACATGTTTTATAATCCAGCAAACTGCATTTTTGGAAAGATATCAACATCTACATATATACTCCATTTCTTAAAGTTTTATGGTGTACATGACCGTAATGACAATATTTTTCATTGTTTCATCATTTGTTTCTGACAGCAGCTATATTTGTAATATTTAAAACATTTGGTGTCAAATGAGACAGATGTTGAGATCTTGTATCTTTTAGAACAAAACATTTAAAAAGAAAATGAAGTAAATCTTCAACTGCTTTCCTACATAGCTTACACTTAATGATTATCCTGTCATTGTAGCATCAGTTTGCAATAATAGCATTTAACTACTTGCCTTTTATTTAAATGACAAATCGGTAGACTGTAAATGTCACAATCACAGTCATTGATGGCAGTTATGTGTCTGTATTTTGTATTGAATCAATGTATCTATTTTTAACCGGATTTTTGTGACAAAAATGTCGGTTATTGATTTGGGGATGTACGGCGGCCGGGCGGCAATCAAATGTTGTCCGTGCATTAACTCATGAACCGTTCAACCAAAGCTTTTAAAATTTTAATATGTTATTACTGACAACTATACAAAGGTCAGGTTCAATAATGGCCATTTTGACTTTTACCGTTCAGGAGTTATGGTTCTTGAAAGATTGAAAAATGGTGTTTCCCGTCATGTCCGTGCATTTTCTCATGAACCATTCAACCAAAGCTTTTGAAATTTTAATATGTTGTTACTGATGACAAAATAGAGGTCAAGTTCAATAATGACGATTTTCACTTTCACCGTTCATCAGTAATGGTTCTTGTGATATTTCCAGGACACAAATAAATGTTAATAAATCTGGTTTGCTGTCGTTGTGACAGCCTCTTGTTATCTTTCTCTAGTCCTAATTATACCATATAATCTGAAATATCAAAGACAAGTTTTTTCGCTTTTAAAGGAAAAAATTGCACTTTTTGTCAAAAATTTTACTGTAAATTATTTCATTTCTTCATCAGAAAAATTTTCAGATTTAGTTGACTAAATGGTTATGGTCTTATGAAGGACTAAGTTTGTTGTTTTTTTTTACATGAAAACATGCATATAATAATGATAAAAAATAAGTAAAACATAGAAAAGAAAGAAAAAAAAACCAACAAGAAACATAATTTTCAAATATACTTAACGTAACGGTACCCAAATTGCACCGAGTACCCAAATTGCACCTATCTATCAAAAATAGCAGCGAAAATCTAACAAGATTTCCTAGAGACTAAAAAAATGGTATTTTTATGATTTGATACTATGCACGTCTTTCAACATAGGTAAAAATATTTAGATATACACAAAACATTCACAATATTTATCAACAGATGAAGTGTTTACTGAAAAGCAAAATGTACTGAAACGTCGCCATGCGACGTCATCAAAACGTCATCTTTTTAAAATTAACAAATACAATACGTTTCAAGTATCCATTTCTTAAAAAATGAAGAGTATAAGCATGGACAAATATCCAATTGTTCAAAATATTTGAAAAAAAATAAACAAAAGCTCTGTTATTCGACTTTTGAAGATGCGAATTTAAGCATGGATGCAATTTGGGTACTCCTCATTACAGAATCTGGGATGGTTTGGAGGTAAGTTCAGACCAATTTTTCTATGATTCCTTATGGATTGAAAATCTACCGGTAATTGGTGTACCTAATTTATAATAGAAGGATACGGCTACAAAATAAACACAAAATTGAAATTTTTGTCTTGATCATAAAAAAACTTAGCATAAGCTGAAAAAACTGTCAAAATAGGTGCAATTTGGGTACCGTCACGTTACATGTATATAAGATTTGAGATACAATTTTATATTGATATGTAATAAGAAACATTTTCTTGTAAGTTTTGATTAAATGATAATGACATTTGTCTGCCTAGGAGAAATCACTGGTCAGAAGAATGACAACAATGTCAATATTTAATCAGGAAATTCTTTAAAATCTTTAATTTATATGTAAATATTTCAAAGATAACACTTTTATTTATTCACATATTTAAATAAAAGGAGATGTATTATACCAAAGATACAGCACCCAAAAAGCTAAAAAAAATAGCCACAAAAGATATCTTAGTAAAGCTATTCCATAGATTATATAAAAAAAAGAAAGAAGATATGGTATGATTGCCAATGAAACAACTCTCCACAAGAGACCAAAATGACACAGAAATTAACAACTGTAGGTCACCATATGTTGGTATCTTCTATCAAATAAACAAAAAATGGTGTTCAAAGGAAGAATAACTTAAATAAGTGTATCAATTTATATACAAGTCATTTAAATGTTTATGATCTAGTAGGAAGTTTATTCAAAAGTAAATCCTTTATTTGCATCAGGGAGACTGAAAATTTGTAAAAATACATTTAAATTTCATTTTAAAAACATTTAGTTTATATACATTTTAACTTTTTTTTTTTATCTTATTTTTACCAATGCTGAAGCCAACAGTCCCATCCATCCCCGAAATTGTTTTCTGTTCTCTAAATTAAGTTGGCCTTTACAAAATGTTAAAAAAAACTTATACTTTTGCATATTAAACACAAAACTCAGATCAAGTTTAAAATTTGGAAGTGTCACTTTCACAGTTCTTGAGTTACATTTGAAGGCCTCTTTTTAAATAAATAGATTGCTAAATCTATCATTTTCCCTTCTCTAAGGAACAATTGTCTTAGGCCACACCAATTTAATTTCTTGTTCTACGGATTTTTGGACTCAAAAATTTGGGGCGAGCGAGCGATTTGAAAATTTTAATAAAAAAATATTTAATTTGCAAATTTTTGAGGCGAAGCTTGAAAAGTAAAGGCGAGCCACTATATTTTTTTTTGTAAACATAAAATAGTAGGTTTTGACAATAATTAAACTTGATTTATAACTTGTACTTTGACATTTCTTTAATTTCTGAAGTATTTTTTCCCTATACACCAAGAAATAATTAAATCTGGTCTATGTATGTGTGACTGACAATGAGACAATTCTCCATCCAAGTCATAATCAGTTTGGGGGCAACCCCTTAATGTTATAAATATCCCTTTTACATGTTTTATGAGGGATCAATATAAGTTATAATATATTTGTTTGTACAAAAGGGCTCATATTTTCTCAAAGAACTATATATCTATCTAGTATTAAATGGTCAAAGCATGTCCAAGAATTTTGTAATATTCCTGGACTAATTAACCATGTTAAATTAACACATTTACTTTAACAGTTTAATATTATTCAAAATAAGTGGACCCCTTTTTAGAAAAAGTTTATGATGTAACTCTCCTCTTTTTGAGTACAAAATTCTAAGTTTTCAAAGGTTTTGTTACTTTTGTATAGAAGAACTATACAAATCCTTGGTATTTCTATTTTCTTTTCTACATCAGTAAAATGAACCCTTGTCTGAGGGAGGGTTGTTCTCAACCTGACAATAACAAACACAGGTCAAAGTACGGCCTTTTACACAGGGCTTTGATACAGACCAAACAGCAAGCTATAAAGAATCCCAAAATTATTAGCGTACACAATTCGAACAGGCAAACCAACGATCTAATTCATATATCCAAACGGGAAAAATTATACCAATGAACAACATCAACAAACGGTAACTGCTGAACGACAGGCCCCTGAATCAATCAGGACAGGTGCATAAACATGCAGCAGCTATAGATAGTTTTGTTTTGCCAGCATAATATAATTGCAGTTGAAGGCAAATCCTTCAGAAGTTCTTTGTACTTTATTCTAACAACGAGCTTTTTTTAATAGGGAATATAAGTAAGGGGGAAAGAAACCAATGTTGATATCTTTTTATAATATTTACAAAAAAAACGGTGCGGGAAATAGACATGATTACATTTCCGGATGCGGGAAGCGGGAATAAAAAAAAATAAAAAAATTCTGTTTGAAAAAAATAGGTGCGGGCGGGTCCGTCGAACAAGGAATCAAATTGGTGTGGCCTTATCTAACTTTTATGAAACTCATCAGGGGTTAAACAATTTGGTTACAGCTAACTAGCCCAGGACTTATTGGCAGCAGGATTTTACTAGCCCTGTTGGAAGAACTGCTAGTCCATCAAAACTGACCTGCTAGCCCTAGTATGCCTTAAAAATCAAGAATTTGCTGCATAATACAAAGTGGGTGTCCTTTGTTTTGAAGGAGACATTATACACTGTATTTAATAATTTTTGTTGATCTGTTATTTATTCTTTTGGTGCTTAACCTAACTTAGTTGTTCCCACATTCAAAGCAGACTTTTTTTTTGCGTGCTTGGGGCAACTAACGGCAATATTCACAGAGCATTTTCGTTTTTTTCATCAGCAACAGCCAACCTTGCCAGGGGAATCATTGTGTTCCAGTTCTGCCAACTTTTCAGGAAGTGAATGTGTGATTTTTTGGCCAAATTGTAGAGATCAAAGAGAAAAAACAATAGATCAAAGGAAAATGACGCCAAATAAGAATGAACATGTGTGAGTCTCGCGCTAAAGACTTGGCAGCCCTTCTGTCCTGGACACTATTAATTTTTTTCCGCGGCTTTTCCCTGTCGTATTTAGCATTTTTGGGGGATGAATTTTCAGCCTCGTTACTCCTTTCATCTACCGTTTTTCGTTTTGAAACTGACGAAGTTCCTGGAGTTCCCGTACTAAAATATTAAAAAATATTGTGTTGCATGGTTTCGTGCTCAAGAGCTGTGCAACAAGACAGGTCAATACCAATCAATACATCATACCCCCAAATACTGTTAATTGAAAATCTCGGCACGATAAGCAATGTACAATACCCCAAGCCATGGTATGAGAAATCGATATTTAAAGTATGAGAATTGCAATCAACACATGATACCAGGCCACCAGACATGCCAGAGTTATTTGTTCTATTTTTAAAATATGTACAGCAGGACCTGTACAAACCAGTTCAAATTGTTGGAATCCCAGATGATTTAATTGAATCGAATTGACTAACATAGAATAGTGATGAAGGGATTTTTCACTTTCTATTTTGGAAACGTCAAGATTTTTTTGTTACTAGTCCGTCGGGCATATCGAATTACACATTTTAATTGCCCGAGGCGTAAATGATCTAGTCCCGGGCGTCGGGCTAGTGGATTTTTTAACCCCTGCTCATACACAATTGTAAGAACCAAAACTTGCAGACAGCGTTCAATTATGGCAGATGTTCATTGACAATTCTAAAGTTGTGCCCCTTTATACAGGTCAGGGGACTTACTTAAATCAGTGATTTTCTAAATCACTGATTCAAGTAACATTATTTCCATAAAGGTTGGAAGTTAGAGTTGTCTTTCTTTAATAATCACCTATTTAAGTAGTACAAATTAATCACTAGAAGAAGTGATTTAATTTATTGTAGCTTTAAATATAGAATACTAATGATCCAGGGACTAATTATGTTTCTAAACTTATCAGAACCAACATCTGTGTTGTCTAGATGACCAGGTCATTTCAGGTGATGACCTTGTACTGAATCTAGGATAATGACATAAAATCACTTGTTTAAGTATCAGACCTCAATTTCCTTCCCAAAAATCACTTCTTTAAGTATAATTCTTTTAATAACCCCCACTAATTTCAACACCCCCCGAACAGTGAAATTTTTATCGTGAACAGTAGAATTTTATTACATAATCTGAAAGATGAAACCTTGAACTTCACAGGAAAAATACTCCCACTGCTGGGAAAAATCTTTGAAGAAAGTATCAGTTCATTATGACACTTTGCTACTCAAATAAGTGATTTAAAAATCACTTATTTCAGTAAGTCCCTGACTGTTATAAACTTTAAAATTGCAAAGACCTAAGACTAAAACAATCGAACGACTCTTTAAAAACTAGCAGTGACATCAAATGCTCTAGATCTCAAATAGTATTTTCATGTAGCAAGCTTTAGCGAGGGTATTTATACCCTGGTACACAATTTTTTTATTCTCTTTGATTTGTCATTTATTATGGTGGTAATGGAGGTACCTTCATGACGACTGTAGTTAAAAAAATTTGGTACATGACGATAAAATGTGCACTTTCTTCTAAACGATAAAAACATCGACTGATTTTAACAAATCATTTTAATTTTTTTCCAAAAATAACGGTAATTATTTGAGACCTCTGACGAATCATGATTGGATATTCTGACGAATCATGTTAAAATTTTAAGCAATTTGACACTTACATCAGCCGAAAATTACTGTTTGACACCTGCAGTAAAGGGTATTTTAATACCCTCATTTATCATGGTAAAATTTTAAGCAATTTGACCCTTACATCAGCCGAAAATTACTGTTTGACACCTGCAGTAAATGGTATGTTACTACCCTCATTTATTATGGTAAAATTTTAAGCAATTTGACCCTTACATCAGCCGAAAATTACTGTTTGACACCTGCAGTAAAGGGTATGTTACCAGGGATCTCCATGGCCTGTTTAACGATGGCGCCCCGCCATCGTTCAAATATCTTGCGCCATCGTCAAATGACTCGCCCCATCGTTAAATTGTCTTGCGCCATCGTTAAATTGTCTTCCGCCATCGTTCAAAACTTCATCATTTTTTGTAGCCCGACGCCATTTTTTTAATCAATTATAATCAAATGCATGTAATTGCATAACCCTTAGGCTTTTTATGTTATAATCCAACACAGTTCTAACGCCTGGGGGATATCCGGATTAAGATCGATAATCACTTGTACCTGAGCTTGTACAGGTAGATCAACAAACCAGACAGGAGAATACTATCTGAGGATAGACGATCCATTTGTCGAATTAATCAACTGATTATGATAATTTAGATTAAATAAAAAAATTAATAATCCAGTTACAAAGAAAACAGTTTAACAAGTCGAACACGTGCTTTATTTTGACTTACGCAATCAGCATCCCCCTTTTTTAAGAAGTACAAAATACGACGCAAAACAGTAAATATTATTTCATCACAAATAACTCGAGTACTGCTGTAACGAGAATTTAGAATGACTTTAAAAGTTTAAAAGTAAAAACTTATAAATATTTCCTGTAAAGAAATATCGTATCGTAATTCCGAATTCATTTCGTATATTACAATCAAATTGATACATCCGCGTTTCCGGTTTCTATTCAGACTCGAAAGATGCATGTTGCACAACATCAATTTGTCAGATAAAGTCATTAAAAACCTTTTCATTTGCTTTACAAATCTCTTTAATCTTTTACATAACCCGTACGAATCGTTTTGTCGTTGCTGCAAATCAGCCATACCGGTAATGGGTTCTGAATTTGACAGTGTCCATGAAAAATAAGCTCCACATCATATAATTTTTAACCCCCCTAACAATTACCAAAAATACAAGAAATCTACATGGGGACCTTCATGACAGCTTTTGGTCATTCTCGACTAAGGGGGGACCATGAAGACTTGGCATTTGAATGGTTAAAAACGGCAATAAATGAACATATTGATACTTCTAATTCTATAATGAAAATTCAAATAAATATAATTTAAATAAGCAATGAATTTGCATGTTCACCATTCTTTGTATGGAGGGATAAAATACTTCCGATCGCACTACACTGTACAGCGTAGACACGGTTTGTAATGGTGAAAGTTCCTCCATGGTTCAATTTTCATCCATGGAGATCCCTGGTATGTTACTACCCTCATTTATCATGGTAAAATTTTAAGCAGTTTGACACTTACATCAGCCGAAAATTACTGTTTGACACCTGCAGTAAAGGGTATGTTACTACTCTCATTTATCAGGTCTTTTAAGTTTTCGCATTCAAGATGATTAGATCATTATATAGTTAGGGATTTGTCCATTGTTGGTCCATACTTGGATTTGTATTTGCGGATGGAGAGTTGTCTCATTGTCACTCATACCACATTTTCCTTTATCTATTTATGGATAGTAGTTGTCTTATTGACAATCATTAAGCAGCTGCATATATTCATATGTACAATGATATGCATACACTGTACAGTTACATCCTGTTCATACAAATGTATATGCGATTAGGTTCAGGACCCTAATATCACCATACAACTGAAAATGTACATGTTCATTTGTACATACATGTATGTCATGTATGTTTGATACATACAGGGTTCTTGCTAAGGATTTTTAAAGACGAGTCCAGGGACTCGTCGTTTTTAGCCATGACGAGTCAAACAGCAAAAAGAAAATATTTTATTGTAATACAAAAATGTATAATGTAATATTTTAGTCTCCATTTCCTTACAGATCACTTTTAAACTTTTCCTATAAAATGATGATATTTGTGTTTTACTGTGTTCAGTTTATAAAATATTTTAGTCTTGATGCATCTGTGGACTCACCAGTTTTGGAAATGGTGAGTCCACCCAGATTTTGATGAGTCCAGGATTCATGGACTCCCCTTAGTGAGAACCCTGATACACAGTTGATTTCCTATATAACAAATAGTACTTTTGGTGTGTCCTGATCATGAAATGCAGACTGCTGTCTAAATCTTCCATTCATTCTTTTTTAGTACCCATTGGACAAATTGTATAATAAGATTGTGGGAAAATTGTTTAAAGCTACAATGAAAACGGTTACAATTAGATCACCTCTGCATGCCTTCATTGTCAGGTGGGGTAGTTAAGCCAACCTCAGGTAAATTCTAACTGTCAGATTTATAATTCAGGGTCATCTAGACCATAAGAGTGATTTGGTGGTCAAGAGGTTTTTACTGACAGGTAAGGATTTGTATAAAGATAAGTTGATTTATAGATTTTGAAAAAGGCAAATGTGCTGCATATATTACATTCATGATAATGAATAATACTCTAGCGAAAACATTTTCCTTATAAAAGATAATGCAAATAAATTAAGCTTGTGGCAGGGAATTTATACATGTTATACAATTGCAAGTTTTCATTGATATGCTTAAATTGAAACTTGGTCACTTTTTTTTGCATAAGTTCAGTGCAGTGTCTCTTTTACGCTTGTTATTAATATTTGTTCCTAAATTTTATCAGATCCCTTGAGTGTTGAGTTCACTGAAGAGATACATGTAATCTTGTTACATGGTTTGGCTCATTTTTAAATGTACATGTACTTGATTGTCAGTAATTACATGGTTGTTTTGTCACCTGATCTGAATGGTTTATTTTAAGTTTTTTATTTGTGGAATCTTGTAGATAACATTGAAAGTTTGCTGTTTATATTTGAATCATTTAAATTTGTTTAAAGTATGCATGATAAACATGATAATGGGGTTAGTCATATTGGGTTAAAGTAATGGTACATGACGTAGTACAACATCTTATATTTGGTGTACATTTGTTGTTGGATTGATGTCTCATTGAGGAACTATATATATATATATATATATATATATATGAATAAATAATACAACAGCACAACATAAGAAAACACTGTAAATATCAGTTCGGGAGCTACCATTCGATTTTTATGGGGGGTGGGGGGCTACGATAGAATTTGAAAATAAATAGGCATGACTGGAGTTTTGAGTAAAAAAGTCAAGATAAACTATTAAAAAAAAGGCATGACTGAATTGAGTGAAAAATATAAAGGCAGGACAGAGATTACTATTAAAAAAAAGGCAGGTCAAATTTTTTCATCCTAGCCCAATGGCGGCTCCCTAAAAAGACTAAATTCATCATTGAAACATCAGATCAATCTGAAAGCTTAGTTTCAAAGCCAATTGAAAATAATAGATATGCTGCTTCCATGACTATAATGATATCAACATGATCAATCAGACCTCATCCAATGGATTTAGTATAGTATCGTTATAAACTGAGAATAAATGACCTTCAGGCTTGTGCAATGTCACAATATCCTTGCTTTAGTTTATTTTATTACTGCTTTGTACAGATTTGTATATAAATAGATTACTGGTATTGTGTCAGTCCATTTATTTACATGTACATTATTTAAAACTCCTGTTGTAGCAGAGGGGTCATTTAAGTTAAACCCGTTTCAATCTGTACCTCTAAAAAAAAATCTGTTCTCTAACTTTAGTTCCGCTCAACCAAATGTTATGATACTTACACACAATGCTTATTACCACGAAACACAGATCCAACTTGAACTTGAGTTGCATCAATTTGACTTTTTTTAAATTGACTTATGTCCCTTTACTAATGGAAAAATTGCTGAATTTATATCGTTTGAGTGTTCTCAGTTACTTATGTTTACTTCAACTAAATAATGTTATTGTTCTTGAGTTATGTCCCTTTATAATGTTACTTGCATGTCCCTTTATAATGTTATTTGCATGTCCCTTTATAATGTTATTTGCATGTCCCTTTATAATGTTATTTGCATGTCCCTTTACAATGTTATTTGCATGTTGGGGGCATCATCTGTGTTACATTTCCCATTTATTTTCATCTGCACCATGTGTACCACTGCATTTTTTGGCTAAACCTGAATCAGCATTATTGAGAGAATCATTGGTACCAAATTAAATGGTATCCTACAACATCCATTTACATCCTTTTATATTTGATTATGGTGATTTTTGTTCACTTTTAAATTTGACTCCTATCAAAATATAAACTTCATTTATGATTTAAGATGAATTTTGAAAAATCAGCAATTCAGAACAAATACATATATTTATGTAAGGGGTGGACAGGTTTAAGTCTTTTCCCTCCTCCCACTCCTCTTCTCTAGCAATTGCTGGTGGTTCCCAGCTTGTTTTTATGAACTTTGTTAATCATTCATGAGGGTCTCTTCTTATTTATTCTGAAGCCCATTTAAAAAAAAAACATCTTAAGAAAAAGACATCTACTGATACGACATGTAAATATACACCATTAAAAGCATGTTGAGCATAGTAATACTAGATATGTACATGTATTTACACCTTGTCTATATCTTTATTGTAAACAGACAGTGTAAAAACATTTATTGTTCATATCACCTTTGCTATCAATTTGTCAACAAAACTTTGTTTATTTTATCATAATTCTATATGATAATTTGTATATGATTGACAGTTTGTTGACAAGTTGGTCTGTCCTAAAACCATTAAGATTATTAACCAAAGATTTATAGCCTTAAACTTTAATGTTTGTGACTGTGACTGTCTTTTGGGATTTGAAAAAGAGAGGGATGGTGAAAAGATGAATAGAATTTGTTGTGGAAACTATTGATATTTAGTGGTGATTTAGATTAAAGGTATGCAGGATTAAAAAGTTTATATTGTGTAGAAAGATTGGACATTGTCACCCAACATCAGAATAATGTTTATTGTAGGGTGTGAATGCCAGTTCTGTACTCATTATGGAACCCTGGTACAGCAATTCTTTCACAGATATATCCCTAATGTTTTGTTGTAAGGCAAAATTTCTTCCCTATCATGGGTGGATCTAGCCATTTTTCCCAACCTAGGATAACAGGGGGGTTCCCAATTCAAATGCACTATCGGACCATTGTCAAAAAAATGCATACCCAGAACCCAACCCACCTGCATCCGCAAGTGTCTCTACACTTCATTTTCCAGCTGCGGTCAAAATTTCGACATTCCTTGAAATATTTGCCACTGGATGTTCAGCAATCAAAAATAAATCAAAAATAATTGTAGATAGTTAAAAAAAAAATTATTACAATTGCTGTCAACATAAAGGCAGTCATTAATCAATTAACCTATAATCAGTCACATATGTACTGTGATACATGCTTACCTATACTGTACCTAAATTTTAAATGGCTGTTATAGGTTTTACAATTATGATTGAAAATTTAATTTGAAGTTGATATTATTTAACCTATATTTTTATTGCCCCACCTACGATAGTAGAGGGGCATTATGTTTTCTGGTCTGTGCCTCCCTTCGTCCGTCCGTCTGTGCCTCCGTTCGTCCGTCCGGTTAAAGTTTTTCGTCGAGGTAGTTTTTGATGAAGCTGAAGTCCAATCAACTTGAAACTTAATACACATGTTCCCCATGATATGATCTTTCTAATTTTAATGCCGATTATAGTTTTTACCCCAATTTCATGGTCCACTGAACATAGAAAATGATAGTGCAAAGTTCAGGTTAATGTTTTTGGTCAAGGTAGTTTTTGATGAAGTTAAAGTTACATCAACTTGAAACTTAGTACACATGTTCCCTATGATATGATCTTTCTAATTTTAATTCCAAATTAAAGTTTTGACCCCAATTTCACGGTCCACTGAACATAGAAAATGATAGTGGGAGTGGGGCGTCCGTGTACTAAGGACACATTCTTGTTTTTTAAAGTTTCATTCAACATGATCAACATCTTTGAAATATTTCTTACAAAATTTCAGAGTTTTCATTTTATCAATTCTATCATTTGTCTATTGAACAATTTAGTTTTTGGTGGTTATGACAATTAAAGCATAATCCATAATCCATAGTCATATATACTTTACTTTTGATAAATTCAAATCCATGCAACGCTATAGGCAAATTATTTTTGTAATGTATTTAAGTCTGTAAACAAAACAGTCATCAAACAGTTATGTTTTTCCGTCTGTTGTTTTAACCCACGACCCTTTCATTACTTATTCATCATATTAATTCGGCATAATTAAAACCATTAGTTTGACAATAGTATCAATGCAATCAGTTTGATTGACTCAGCCATATTGATCATATTTATATATCATTTATGACAGGCTAATTTCATATTTTAGATGGATGACATTAAATGTTTCAAATGTAAATATGGAAATCTAACGAGATCACAAAAACTTGTTAAAGATGGGAGAAATCATACACGGGATGTCAATACTTGGTGTTTTTGTTTGAAGGACATATTTCATGGCTTGTTTATTAGCTATTGGAACAAAAACCGAGGGTAATTTTCTTGTTGTTGATCAGATGGTTCGATTCATACAAAAATTAATCACAAGATCGTTAAGATGACCATATAAGGAAATTGTGGTTGTGTTCAAAGTGATCTCATTGTGATAGAAATATATTAGGACAACACATACAATGTATCTCTGTTTAAAAGTACAACATTGTCATCATTGGTTCCATAATGGAGACTTAACATATTGTTATCCTGTAATCCTTTTGTTTGTAGGTTATATAATGCATGTAATGCTTGAAACTGACAAAATTTAACAAATTCAGTTAAATACAAAAAGGTTTACATCATAGACTAAAACTTTGGCACTGGAACATTTTCAAACTTGAATGCTTGATAGTTTTGACATTATAATTTTTTCGCTGCATTGAAGTCTAACTGGCGAAACATTGTACATGGCTAACTTGACCTTAACCTTATTTTCTTGGTTCATGAGAATCAATATTCAAGATCAAATGATAAAATATGTAAAAACATAAATGTGTACATTTATTGTTGAAAGCAAGCCTAAAGCATATGTAATCATCACAATCAGTGTCATGTACATATAATTTAATTTTGGATGTAATGCGTCTTCTGATTGGCTGACGTTATTTTGTTATCATGAGACCGTGACGTCATCAACATTTTGTCATGGTTATCTACGGTTTAAAATGGAATTTAGAATTAAATTATAAGAAATGACTGTAATATTTTTTCTGTCTATTTTAAAATAACATAAAAATGTGGTGCACACTGTTAAATAAACCGCTACACGCGTTATTCAGTATGCACCAATTTTTTGGTTATTTCTACATAGACAGAAAAAATATTACAGTCATTCCTTAAATAATGAGAAAACATTGTACATTTTGTACTTGAAGTCTAATAAGAAAACTGTGTGAAAATGGTACTGTAAATTCAGAAATTATTGCATGCTTTTATTATTGTGATTTTTTAATTTAAGCCTAAAATGCAATTTTGATTTTTGCGAGCCTGTAATTCAGTGGTTGTCGTTTATTGATGTGTTACATATTTGTTTTTCCTTCATTTTACATTTGTCATTTCAGTGCCTTTTTATATCATGTTTATAGCTGAATATAATGGGGTATGGGCTTTTCTCATTGTTGAAGGCTGTAAGATGAGTTATAGTTGGTAATTTCTGTGTCATTTGGTCTCTTGTAGAGAGTTGTCTCATTGACAATCATTATCCACATCTTCTTTTTTATATTGAACTCTAAATTAAACTGACATTGGTACATTGTATTTTAATGGAAAACAGCTACTTTAAATTGTTTTAACTACACTGGACTTATTGTTAAATGCATGCATGGGTGTAATGTACATTTGTAGTATGCTTCCCAATGTTAATGTATGTTACGTGTAGTACAATATTAAAAACACAAGCATTTCTTCAATGTTTGTAGTAATGAAAATGAAATACAAAAATGAAAAAAATCCTGAGGCCATTTTGTTCCAACTGGTTGCTCATTTATATTAAAAGTGTACATGAATGGACCATTATTTAAACAAGTTTAAATCCTGTTATAATGGAATGTACATTGTATTTTATATCAGTGTTTAATTTCATTGGATAACTTTTTTTACCATTTGTTAAGATCATACTACATTTTAACCCCTTGGTAAATCATTCATTGTATATGATGTAAGATGTCATAATTACTGTAATAATTCATAATCTTTAGAATTGTAATAAGAGGATTTTTAGGCTGTTACAATACATGTACATGTATACATTACTTCTTAAAATGTGTGTAACAATATATACTGTATAAGGAAAAGAAAATTGAGCTTTAAGCAACCATGTTTGTGAATTATCATGATGTCATGCAAATATTGATTTAAGAGAAAACATTTTTACTGAAATCATATAAAATTCATTAAATTTGTCACCTAGGAATCATGATATATTTTTGGAAATGAAATATAAGTTTGTGAGGCCTGATTGGGCATGTTGGGAGAAGCTTATACTTTATAGATGGTCTCCTTGGGCAGGCCTGATTGGGAGAAGCTTATACTTTATAAATGGTCTCCTTGGGCAGGCCTGATTGGGAGAAGCTTATACTTTATAGATGGTCTCCTTGGGCAGGCTTGATTGGGAGAATCTTATACTTTATAGATGGTCTCCTTGGGCAGGCCTGATTGGGAGAAGCTTATACTTTATAGATGGTCTCCTTGGGCAGGCCTGATTGGGAGAAGCTTATACTTTATAGATGGTCTCCTTGGGCAGGCCTGATTGGGAGAAGCTTATACTTTATAGATGGTCTCCTTGGGCAGGCCTGATTGGGAGAATCTAATACTTTATAAATGGTCTCCTTGTGCAGGCCTGATTGGGAGAAGCTTATACTTTATAGATGGTCTCCTTGGGCAAGCCTGATTGGGAAAAGCTTATACTTTATAGATGGTCTCCTTGGGCAGGCCTGATTGGGAGAAGCTTATACTTTATAGATGGTCTCCTTGGGCAGGCCTGATTGGTAGAAGCTTATACTTTATAGATGGTCTCCTTGTGCAGGCCTGATTGGGAGAAGCTTATACTTTATAGATGGTCTCCTTGGGCAGGCCTGATTGGGAGAAGCTTATACTTTATAGATGGTCTCCTTTGGCAGGCCTGATTGGGAGAAGCTTATACTTTATAGATGGTCTCCTTGGGCAGGCCTGATTGGCTGAAGCTTATATACTTTATAGATGGTCTCCTTGGGCAGGCCTGATTGGGAGAAGCTTATACTTTATAGATGGTCTCCTTGGGCAGGCCTGATTGGGAGAAGCTTATACTTTATAGATGGTCTCCTTGGGCAGGCTTGATTGGGAGAAGCTTATACTTTATAGATGGTCTCCTTGGGCAGGCCTGATTGGGAGAAGCTTATACTTTATAGATGGTCTCCTTGGGCAGGCCTGATTGGCTGAAGCTTATACTTTATAGATGGTCTCCTTGGGCCCATCTAGTGAAGTGCCACTGGACCTGTCCTTGTTTCTCTTTGATTATAATACATGTAGTTAAATATGCAATCATGGCTACACAATTAGATATGAATACAACAATGTCTTAAAAATAGAAGGTACAATTTAGTACTAGTGGAATTTTCAATAACCACATGTTCTGTTATAAATATAAATCAGTAGAAATTTGATGTTCTTAAAATATATACTATAAATCTTATGACATGTTTTACATGGTTTACTAACTGCGTAGTATTTAACCTTTGAGAACATAGAAAAATATGATGAAGTTTGAATTAATATATACAGTAATGTTCTTCTTGAACATGTTGAAGGAAAAAGGTTCATTTTTGGAAAGAAAAATCGACAACCTCTTTTGTGGATTTCTTCACTATAGATTTTCATGAAGACAGATATTAAGGAGGTCTTATTGTCCCACTTTTAAGAATTATCATACAGTTTCTAAGATGTTCAATTCAAGATGTACTGCATGTAAAACTTTAAATTGGACAGAAAAGACCATATTGCTCCTGTATTCCCTTATTCAGTGATTTTGACTGGACCAACACCAATTTAGACTAAACTAGGCCAGACACAGTTCATAAAAATCCCATCAAAATGTCATATTACAGACCTGAAGACATAACTTATTGTTTATATTATAGATAATCTACCTGTCCTCAGGTGTGAAAGGTCATCACAGTAATGTTTAAATGTTGTTGACCTATTGAAAAAAACACTGAAACAATCATTTTTAATTACATATAAGGCCAACTAAAATTAATTAGTAGATTTTCATCCAAATTTTTGAAAAAAATGGGGCGGGTGGGAGGATTTAATTTTTTAATTTTTATTTCTTATGAAACCCTCTTGTGACGTGTTCTTCAAATATGCAAGAGTAATAATAAGTTTATATTATGTATATACATATAAGGAATGGTACATAATATTTCAAATCTTAACATGATAAAAATCTCTAATTGGCAACCACTGTTCTACATGTAATAGCTGCTTTAGAAGCCTAAACAGCAAAAACATAAAAGAAGAATGCTCCCCTCAGTTAGACTATCTTCACCAAATTTAGTGTCTTTTTAAGCGACCATTTTTTTGTCTCCATAAAATGAAACAAATATGCAACTAAAGAATTATGAGTTCAGAATAAAATGAAACTGTTTTGAAAACGAAAGGGTTGGTGCTTGTATGATTAATATGTAAAACATGAACTTAACCAAAAAAGAGAAGATGTTTAATGGCTCTATTAAGGGTATTGTGACAGAAGGTGTTTGTGCTGTTTGTCATTAAAAAAGCCATGTGGGTAAATCTAAGTGTATGTTTGCCGACTTTTTGAACTCAATTGTACTGTCATAAATCTAACAAGTTCGTGCTTGCGTCATTTTAATTATGCAGTTATGTTTTTGTACGAATGTGTTCCACGATTCGAGCTCTTTGGGTATAATTCATAGTCCACAATTCCTGCCACAAAGTCATTTTATCAATAAAAAAATCCACGGTTTTCTTAGTCACAGAAATTTGTGTCATACCGCGATTTGCAATCTTGGACACAGCGTATAACTTGTAACCCGATTATTTCATGCCCTTCTTGAAATCAATCTCTATTCTCGGTACACGATTTTGTCATCGTAGAGCTGCAGAATCTTTTTTAATTACTCGAAGTAATACGAAAACCGAAAATTGAAACAGGAAGTCTGAAAGGAAACAAAATTTTTGACGGTTACCGGAAACGGAGATGAACTAATCCGGAAATCGTAAATTTTTCAAAATAAAAAAATCGGGGCGGGACGATTTCAGAGGGGCGGGCGGGGATGAAAATCTATCAATTAATTTTAATTGGCCTAAAAATAACAAGATATGGAATGATTGCAAATGAGACATCTGTCTACCAGAGGCCAAATGGCCTAGAAGTGATTGTTATTATGCACTTAAATTCAAAGGCCTATGAATTCAGAAAGTAATGTGTGTGGGTTGCTGTTTATCAATATTGTTGTTCAAATCAGCATCATTTTGCATGCCGAATTTTAAAGCAATTAAATTACTTTAATATTTTAGAAAACTCAACACACAATTAATGCGGTCAACTTAAAAAGTATAGTTTTACTTTCAATGCAATGTATAAGTTATAAAATGATCGACATCAAAAAAACTTTTCTGAATTATTTGTTAAACTAAATATAATGTGCCAATCTTCAACAATAAACTTAAGTCTCTTAGCATGTTTAGCAAAATGTTTAGCTATACTTTGACCTCTGAGTCTAGAAAAGTTTAATTAGCTGTTGATGTAGGTGGTAAGAATTTTAATGCTTTATACATGTAGCTAGCTGTGTCAAGTGTTTTCAATAGCCCTGACTGACTGATAAGATATAAAAGGTTGATTAGACTCCTTTATCTACCTTCGTTTTTCTTTTTAAACTTTTGAGAAAAAAAATTAGACAGGCTGAAGATTTAACAAGATTATTTTTAATTACTTGGGGGGGGGGGGGGAAACAAGGTGTTGGCAAATAACTGTACAATTCTTAACGCTTGCAAGAAAACCCACAGTGCAATTGACATAAGCATGTGATATCCAAGGCCATGTTTACTATGGTACATTGTATGGAAGCTGCAGTCATACTAATTGTTTTATTGATTTTTTTTTCATTCATGATCATATGAGTTAAAATATTTAATGAAATGATATCAAACTGAGCTTTTCTTGTGAGCTATAGACCGATATCTTCACTTTAGTCAACACTTAGCTCAATAACCCAAGGATATTTCATTAGGTTTGTATTTAAATTACGACCTAATGACATAATCAACTGTTTGACCAACGGTCAGTGAAAAATGTAAATACCACTGTTTATCTGACGATTCATCTTTACACATTCCTTATATAGTCTTAATTGGTTGATTGGTTAAGTCAATGGTTTACCTTAAATACCTGTACACACAGGTAAATACAAGTGTTACTTGTAATACAAGGTGGTTTTCTGTAACACCATGCTTCATTGAACACAATCTATTTATAATTCATTCACCTAGAAAATATTTACGCCTTTGACCGGTAGTTTATGATAATCACATTTAACTATTTTGTAGAATTGGAATATAGAAGAACTTTAGAAAAATGGCTAACGTAGATGCAGCCTTTCGTGTGATTGACCCTAGGAGTAAAAAGTCAGTGTTTCATATATGGAGAATTGAGGTAAAGTTTGTATGTTAGTTTTTCAATTAAATAAGATTTAGTGTGAACTAATTTGTAAAAATATTTGTGTCGGTGAGTTGAAATATAGAGGCGTGGCATTGATTATTACATATTAAAGTTGCAGTACAAATCTTTATTTTTCAGTAGTAATTACCAAAGGTGGGGTCATTGGATTTTAATAAAACAGGTTTTCATAAAAATTTAAATAAATACATTGTACCGGTATAATTAAGGCTATTTGATTAAGTGTTTCATATTTGCTCACTACCATTGAATGCCATTAATTTCTGAACTTTTAAAATCGATTAAACAATTTATAATGGAAATCACATGGATACAGGTTATTGTGACTGATTAGGAAAAGAGTAATGAATAGTAAATCAGAGAAGGTTTATATAATATAAGGCCTATCTTGAATCTTAGGACTACCTATTAGTTAAGACATAGAAAGAAGGTGCATGTATCATGTGTATTGGCCCTTTTGTTTAGGGGGTCAGTTTATTTAGGTTTCAGTAGGTAAGGGTTAAGTATTGATTGGTATATATATATACAACTCGTCTAAACATCAACCCAACAATGTTAGATTTGTAAATTTGCTTTCGCAAATTTTTGGTTCTTCCCTCGCCGGGATTCGAACCCATGCTACTGTGATATTGTGACACCAAATCGCCTGCACTGCAGCCGTCCCGCTAGACCACACGACCACCTGGGCTCTCAAAAAAAGAGCTTTCGCTGGCCGTGTGTTACCTTTCCTCGTCAGTTTTAATCTAGCAGCATACTACAGTACATGATATATAAGGCATGAAGATGTTTTTGTTACAGATCAGCTAAATTATCTGTAGTAAAGGATCCTACAAATTAATGTAATATACAGTCACAGAAAATAATTATATTTATAAGTACGTCTATATTGAAAACTACATTCAAACCTATGATTGCGTTGGATAAAAAACGCAATTTTTATACGTGTGCATTTAAAACAAATTTCGTTGTAGAAGGGTCTAAATACAGCACAAACAACATTTTTCAAAAGACCAAAAAAGTGAAAAAGTATATTTAAACAAAACGCATTTGACTAACAGGTCGAACAACTGATGTTCTTAAACCCTGCTGACTGCCATTGGTGATTGCCAAATAAAATTGATCACGAGATGTAACAAAATGGATCTTAATATAAATTTGATACTAAATAGAAAACGATAAACTTGTGTCCAAGATGTTATGCCACAAACACAAGGTGTCAATATTTTTTTTGTACACCAGATCTAGATTTAGACAATATATGTCTCTTCAGTGATGTTAGGGATCTAAACGGTATTTGGAAGGCCATATAATTTACCCTCAATTTCAGATAGACTCGATATATATATACAGGTCCCCATGCCAATTTTCTTTATGGCTGGTCAGTATATGTTTGGGGATCATGAGTTAGCGTAAGGATAAGATAGATTAGGGGTTTAGCTCAGACAGCTTTATAAATGCATGTATCATAGTCCATAATGGATTTATTCTGAGGTTCCCTGACCATTTTTCTTTACAATGGACGTCAGTCTATATTTAGGGGTTCAATTAGGTTAGGGTAAGGATAAGAAAGAACATGGGGGTTATGCAACAGTTTTATGAATGCATGTAGTCCTAGATTGGTTTATACAGGTGCCCCTTGCCGTTTTCTTCAGAGTGGGTCAGTAGATTTTTTGGGTAAGATAGGTTAGGTTTAGGTTAAGATAGAACTTAAGGGGTTAGGTGACAGTTGCGATCTGTTCTTTAGTCCCTAAGCTTCTAGTGGTACTTCTCAGTAATAGTAAGACAAAGTATTGTAATAGGACTTTGCAAGCATTAATTCATTACATTATATTCCAGAGGGGTAAAGGTTCATTACATAATGCCTAAAGAATAAAATGTGCTGATTATATCAAAAATATTTGTTGTCATCATACATGTCAGATTTAACGACAAATAATTTTCAAGACATCTTACATCTGAGAAATAAGAACCAGGTTTAGAATAACCAGTGTCTTAAAAATCAGGCCAAAACATCAAATAATTAGTAAGACAGAAATTTAACATTTCTATTAACTCGGGTATGTGGGCTAATTAAATTTGAAAGGCTTTCAGAGTTTAACTGGGTGCAAATGGAAGTCATTTAAATTTCTGTTTAGTCGACATTTCTATGTGTTAAAAATAATAGCAACCTAATATAGCAAAAGGAAATATAAATATGTTTCTGAATATGAATATAAAATGATGTACGGTATATCAGAATATGAATATAGATAGATGTACGGTATACATCGATGAGACATACAACCAAAAGATGCACAATAATGCATCATTAAAATGAAAATTTAAACAAATAGCTGATTGCATTAATATGTAACTGATAACTTAATAAAGAGTCTTATATTTTTTAATTACATTTTGAGGTCTTAATTATGATTAAAATTTAAAAAATTAGCTTAAACTGATCCAGCTTGTAAGAAAAGTATATATATGTATATAAGGCTGAAGGGTTGCCTTAATTGCTTACATCCACTTTATTTGAACTTAGGTGGATTGTTGTCTCATTGGCAATAATACCTCATCAGTCTCAGGGGCGGATCCAGCCATTTGAAAAAGGGGGGGTTCGTAACCCAGGACAAAGGGGGGGTTCCAATTACATGTCCCCATTCAAATGCATTGATCATCCAAAAAAAAGGGGGGTTTCCAACCCCCGGAACCCCCCTCTGGATCAGCGCCTCAGTCTTGTACAATTTTTTGTCAAAATGGATATCAAAAAGAAGTGAACTTTTGTGTTTGATTAAATGGTGTTTAAATTATATCAACTCAAGTCTACCTAAGTTATTTTCCCCTTTACCTTTAATCGTTTCGGAATGCATTGAATATCAGATGTAATTTAAATTATAAAGGATGGTCTGTTAGAATCACACACATTCAAGGAGAAGCTATAAGCCAACAAAATATTTCAGCCTATTCTTATAATCTTTTATATAATTAAGATATTTAGAAATGAAAATTAGACTACAACGTTTATGGATTAAATTTATATCTATGGAAAAGATTTTCTGGTTAGATTTGTCAGAAATATATATGTTTAATGATAAACAAAGTTATGCATGTAACCCTACTAAAAATAATCAGTGGAATTCCACTGAAATCCCACATAAATCTCACTTGGGAATTCCACTGGTTCCCACTGGAATTCCACTGGACAATTTTGTCGGGATTTTTAGAAGATTCCAGTGGAATCTCAGTGGAATCTCAGTGATATTTTTTAAAATCCCACTTGGATTCCAGTGGAATCTCAGTGATATTTTTTCAAAAATCCCACTTGGATTCCAGTGGAATCTCAGTGATATTTTTAAAATCCCAGTGTGATTCTGGGCAATTTCCACTGAAATTTCAATGGGATCCCAATGAAATTTCAATAATTCCAGTGGGATCCACAATCATGATAATTGAGTACATATGTACTAATTAAGTTTTAAAAGATAATACTTTTTGCTTTTTTGGAAAAGATGTCTCTATATATATTAAATTATTACAGTCATACTACAGATCTCCAATTTTGCGAAAACTAGCTACTATTGAATAATATTTTATTGAAGAGATTGTCTTAAAGATATATTAGTCATGTGTCATACTGTGACAATCCAATAGTAATTCTGTATATGCAAAAAATGCATGGTCTTATAGTTATTTTCTTGATCCTACATGGTCACAATTTATTTGAAGGAAATGATAGTTTCATAATTTTCAAAAAGGTTGAAATACTTATTCATAATTTAATAGTACTTACCAGAAGATTTAATCCAAAAAATATGAAAACATCAATCTTCACAAATCCAATAGTCATGTCATCAGAAAAATACATCTTCACTTTTTAATGTTAATAGAATATAACTTTGGCTCTTTTAAATTTTAGTCCACAACTCTACATCCATGGTAAAATTCATATTTTGGTCAAGATAAATAAGACATCTTTTCTTGTAATGGCTGCAAGTTCAAATTTTGAATCTGACCAGTGTTGGGGTTGTATCTATAGGGAGTTGTTTGATTCCTTGCAATGTTTTCCTAAGCATACTATTAATTACCTAAATCTTAAATATCTGATATATATAATAATAAATAAATGATATTTACCAACTTTTATCTTATATTTTATATTTTGAACTGTAGAAATTTAAGAGAAATATACAAAGACACGTGGTCTCCTTCATTGGGCCCCATTGAGTGTGTACATATCATTTCCTGTCCATTTCACAGAGGCAAATTGAAAACAGATTGGCACATAACATTTCTATTACTAATTGATAAGAAAGAGACTGCTTGGAAATAATATTTGTGTATAATCATGATATAATACTTAACTAAATATAGAGATAGACTTAATAATTAATTGTACTTGAAAATAAATAAATTTTAATTACCTGAGTGCAACTCCTTTGTTGAAAAATTCAAAATTAAATTGTCTTAAATACTGTTAGTGAAATAAGTATATATATTCTAGTCACTTTATACATGTTTAAATGTACATGTATATAAATAGCAACACATAACATTTTTCAGGTCCATCATCATTTAATTATCAGCTAAATTCATTGAAATTTTTTATAATGAAAATTCGACAAGTCAAACATCCCACTGGAATTATATGTTTATAAAAAACACATGTCCAAATTCCAGTGGGATAATTAGGAATGACAAAGTACAAATTTCCACTGGAAAATATAGAAATAATCCAGTGGAAATGCCACTGAGATACCATCGGGATAAACTTCCCATTGGGATTCCACTGACACTCCAAAACATTCCAGTGGGATTCCACCGGATTTTTTCCCCCCACTGGGATTCAAGTGAATCCCAATGGTATCCCACTGGAATCCCAAGTACATTTTCAGTAGGGAAAGTTTGTTACTTATTTTAAGGTTATCATATACTCGTGTAGGTTTAAGGCAATGAGATGAAAGATAGTAGTATGATAAAATAAGGTCTGGCAATGAGACAACAGTTGTGGATTCATTACTGTAAAAACAGAAATTACTGTGTGCATTTGTTATTTTGATTTTTCACTTAAGCTCAATTGCAAGTTTTAATTAATTAAAATATATGATTACAAGAGAGTCTGTAATTCAGTTATCAGAAAACAAGTTCTTTTTGCTGTACTCACCATGTCGCATTATTTCCATTAATAAAAACCTTGCAAAAATGAATTTACAGTATTATTTTGAATTACCAATTTTGTTAAAAAAAAAAAAAAATTTGAGGGGGGGGGGGGGGGGGGGGGGGTGAGTACACTCACAGTCTTAAAGCAAAAAATTTATTAAAGATTTTATCAACAGTTTCAGACGTCTAACTTGTTTTCCTACTGTTTGTTTTTTACGCATTAAACAAATTTAGCTCAGAAGTTGTGAGTCTGGTTAACTTTACAAACCATTTAATGCATGGTCCATTACTCCTTCCTTAGAACAGCCTACTACTGTAATGTTACCTTAAATTGTCTGATATACACCTGAGGTATTGGAAATACATAAAACTTTTTATAAGCCTTGTTGTTTCCCCATTATAAATAAAAGCTAAGCGACTATTTATGGTTTTATCAATGAAGGATGCCATAATGATGATGATAATGTCAGGATTAATGTAGTATTGATGAGCTGAGTTATCTCCCCATGGAATCATCAATGCAGTATTATACTTACATAAAGTAAGAATTACATGTCAAACAATTATATAATAAAAGTTACAAGTACAAAATGTATAGTGGAAAAAAAGTAATAAAAAGTAATCTGTTATATTGTCTAATGACTGCAAAATAGTGAGACTTATGCATATTGTTTTCAGCATTTGTATTTGTGGGGGCAGTATGATCAACAATTGTTAACGCAGAGTTCGCGAAATCTTTTTTCCCCTGGTCAGGTGGTCCTTGAAAAAAATCTGCTGATCCTCACTATTAAATATATTGGAAAATACTTAAATTGTGTCAGTCCTATGCTAAATTTTGGTGGTAAAACCCTGAGGACCACCACTTTTCGCGAACTCTGTTAACGTTTAGTTTATGGCATTACTGACAAAGATAAATATAGAAAAGTGCTTTGTATGCAGCAAATTAATTATTTTCTATCATTGAATTGATACTGCTGCTGGTGAGTGGTCTGTTAGTCCTCAAAGGTCTCATTAGCCCTGTAATCAGTGCATTGCCACTTTATTGAATAATATGAAAACTAAAATTCAAACTACATCAGGCATAGTTGACTTTAGATTGTGTTGATAATTCTTTCAAGGTCTCCCCAATCAATCTACATGAGCTGCACATAAAGGTAAATCCAGAAAAGGTAACGACCTGAGATTTGTTGGCTATTTTTGCAAGGTCTCTATTGATCATATAGCTCTTAAAGTATTTGGTGCATCCTTGATATAAATCCAGAAGCTTGTTTTAAACCTTATACACATTATTTATAAAGTGTTAATAGAATTTTATTAATTGTAATTATTAACATAATCTATTCTCTATTTTGTAGAAAATGAACGTGGTATCTGTACCCAAAGAACAATATGGTAACTTCTACAAAGGAGATTCATATATAGTATTATCTGTAAGTACAGGTCATACCTGTGTATTATGGGCAACAAGACCAGCTTAGAATTGTCCATAATATACAGACTTAGAGTTTTCATACTCAAATAATTCATATATAAACGTTGTATGTCTGTTTAGTATATATGCAAGTTTTCCGTAGAAATGTATCTTTTTAACTTTCTACTGTGTTTCTATTAGCTTAGTTTCATCATGTAAAATGTAAGAAATGTTTTACCCCAGTATAAATTTGTTTGCTAATAATTAAACTGTGTGTTCTATAAAGATAAGAATATTGGTATGATTCCACAAGAGACCAAATGAAACAGAAATTAACAACTATAGGTCACACTGTACGGCCTTCGACAATGATCAAAGTCCATACTGCATAGTCAGCTATAAAAGGCCCTAAAATGTTTGTGCTTGTTTTACTAACCTTGGGGAGGGCTGTATAGCCAGTCAAGGTCGTTAAAAACTCCTATCATCATACTTGTTTTCTTCAAAATTCGATTTTTATAGTTTTGAGGTATTTTATAATGGAGTAACTATTCTATAACAACATAGCTACTTGAATGATATCTATTTAGTTTCACAAAGACATCTTCTTCATTCATATTAGTACAAATTATCATGGATTTCATATATAAGAGTTGAAAAAATACACATTTTGCCGTTGTTAAACGTGGTCCCAGAAGATAAAAATACAGAAATCAATTTTAAAAATCAATTTGCAGTACATAACAGATGCTAGCTACTGCATGTGCACTTAACCAATAAATAAAATAAACTGTATTATCTCATTATGAAATGCATGCTATTTTCAAATCAGATCGCTGAGGAGGGAGACGAGAGAGGTTGTAATGTGAAGGTATAGCTTTGTTTTTGCCACGATCAATCAGTCATTTTACTGCAATAATTTTGTTTTGCTTCACAGCTTTTCAGTTTTATGAAGTCGCATTTAGGACAGTGGATAATAATATTAAGAACATAGATGACATTTTCCAGGCTTTTATATATATATATTTGATTAGAAGCTTCCACCAATATATCTATAGCTCAAACCATCTTTTATACTTATTTTAGAATTTATAGAACTGAAATTTGCAAGCAACAGTTATATATTTTACTGTCAGAATTTAGGGAACTTAATTTGCAAGCAACATCATATGTTTTACTGTCAAAAACTGAGTTTAAAAGTTTTTGTAGTAGGCTGTCAAAAATTATTTGTGGTGGTAAATAAGTTGATTGATGTGGATAATTTCTAATTCTAATATGGCTTTTTTTTTCCAGAGGAATGTAACATTAAATAACTCTTAAAAAATAATGATTTTGAAATGGTTTTTGGGATTATCATGATTATTCCTTTGAGGTTCCTAAAACATTTCTTTTTTTAAAATGTGAACCTTAATTGATTGAGCAAATTTTTCTAAGAAGAGCTTGTCACTTTATGATTATTATCTTCAAAGATTCTATTACTGACTATAAGTATGTCCACATTTTACTCACTCCTATTCACTACTATTTTTTCAACACATTCTTTTTGTCTAGAGGAATGATGATATGCCTCAATTCACTCTATTGTTAGATAATAAAAAAACTTCTAGGTCTAAACACAAAAAACTTATTTGTCTAATTTTAAACCGAAAAAAACTTTACAAAGACAAACAAAAAATATGGAGTAAATGTATAATAAACCATGACACAAAACCAGTACATGTTAATAAACCATGACACAAAACCAGTACATGTATAATAAACCATGACACAAAACCAGTACATGTATAATAAACCATGACACAAAACCAGTACATGCACAGCAAAAAAAACAAAAAACTAGAAGGACCAATTGATTATTTGTATTTTGTTTACCAGTTTATACCATTACGTTTTCTAGTACATGTAGTATAATGCTTTTGGTCGGGTATCTATTTTTAAGCTCATCTTTTCACAAAAAGCTTTTTTATAGAGTGGCAGTCAACCGTAATTCCTCTTACAGGGTAGTCACATATACTTTTGCATGTGTACATTTTTTAGTATCATAGATTTGAAGTACTGAAAATATACCTGTGTAGTGAACTCCTGTTTTTAGCTCACCTGGCCCGAAGGGCCAAGTGAGCTTTTCCCATCACTTTGCGTCCGGCGTCGTCGTCCGTCGTCGTTAACTTTTACAAAAATCTTCTCCTCTGAAACTGCTGGGCCAAATTAAACCAAACTTGGCCACAATCATCATTGGGGTATCTAGTTTAAAAAATGTGTGGCGTGACCCCACCAACCAACCAAGATGGCCGCCATGGCTAAAAATAGAACATAGGGGTAAAATGCAGTTTTTGGCTTATAACTCAAAAACCAAAGCATTAAGAGCAAATCTGACATGGGGTAAAATTGTTTATCAGGTCAAGATCTATCTGCCCTGAAATTTTCAGATGAATCAGACAACCCGTTGTTGGGTTGCTGCCCCTGAATATGTAATTTTAAGGAAATTTTGCTGTTTTTGGTTATTATCTTGAATATCGTTATAGATAAAGATAAACTGTAAACAGCAATAATGTTAAGCAAAGTAAGATTTACAAATAAGTCAACATGACCGAAATGGTCAGTTGACCCCTTTAGGAGTTATTGCCCTTTATAGTCAATTTTTAACCATTTTTATACGCTCGCAAAATTTGAAAAATTTTTCGTCGTAAATTGCTATCACGTTGGCGTCGTCGTCTGCGTCGTCGTCGTCGTCCGAATACTTTTAGTTTTCGCACTCTAACTTTAGTAAAAGTGAATGGAAATCTATGAAATTTTAACACAAGGTTTATGACCACAAAAGGAAGGTTGGTATTGATTTTGGGAGTTTTGGTTCCAACATTTTAGGAATTAGGGGCCAAAAAGGGCCCAAATAAGCATTTTCTTGGTTTTCGCACTATAACTTTAGTTTAAGTTAATAGAAATCTATGAAATTTTGACACAATGTTAATGACTACAAAAGGAAGGTTGGTATTGATTTTGGGAGTTGAGGTCCCAACAGTTTAGGAATTAGGGGCCAAAAAGGGACCCAAATAAGCATTTTTCTTGGTTTTCGCACCATAACGTTGGTATAAGTAAATAGAAATCTATGAAATTTAAACACAAGGTTTATGACCATAAAAGGAAGGTTGGTATTGATTTTGGGAGTTTTGGTCCCAACAGAATAAGGGGCCCAAAGGGTCCAAAATTAAACTTTGTTTGATTACATCAAAATTGAATAATTGGGGTTCTTTGATATGCCGAATCTAACTGTCATGACTGTGTATGTAGATTCTTAACTTTTGGTCCCGTTTTCAAATTGGTCTACATTAAGGTCCAAAGGGTCCAAAATTAAACTTAGTTTGATTTTGACAAAAAATGAATCAGTTAGGTTCTTTGATATGCTGAATCTAAAAATGTACTTAGATTCTTGATTATTGGCCCAGTTTTCAAGTTGGTCCAAATTGGGGTCCAAAATTAAACTTTGTTTGATTTCATCAAAAATTGAATAAATGGGGTTCTTTGATATACCAAATCTAACTGTGTATGTAGATTCTTCATTTTTGGTCCTGTTTTCAAATTGGTCTACACTAAAGTCCAAAGGGTCCAAAATTAAACTTAGTCTGATTTTAACAAAAATTGAAATCTTGGGGTTCTTTGATATGCTGAATCCAAAAATGTACTTAGATTTTTTATTATGGGCCCAGTTTTCAAGTTGGTCCAAATCAGGATCTAAAATTATTATATTAAGTATTGTGCAATAGCAAGTCTTTTCAATTGCACAGTATTGCGCAATGGCAAGAAATATCTAATTGCACAATATTGTGAAATAGCAATTTTTTTTTAATTAGAGTTATCTTTCTTTGTCCAGAATAGTAAGCAAGAAATATCTAATTGCAAAATATTGTGCAATAGCAAGATTTTTTTTTAATTGGAGTTATCTTTCTTTGTCCAGAATCAACTTAAATCTTTGTTATATACAATATACAATGTATATTCACTTTTTACTACCAACTGATAAATTAAAATAATCTTTACCATTCAGTGATAACAAGCAGTTTTTTTACATCTTAATATTTTATGATGTATTTAAATGAGTAGTTATTGTTGCAAACTCCATTAGAAATTTTAATTGAGATTAGTTTTGGAATAAGGGAAAGGAGGATGTGATTAAAAAAATTGGGTTCAATTTTTCTCATTTGAAATTTCATAAATAAAAAAGAAAATTTCTTCAAACATTTTTTTGAGAGGATTAATATTCAACAGCATAGTGAATTGCTCTAAGAGAAAACAAAAATTTTAAGTTCATTAGAGCACATTCATTCTGTGTCAGAAACCTATGCTGTGTCAACTATTTAATCACAATCCAAATTTAGAGCTGAATCCAGCTTGAATGTTGTGTCCATACTTGCCCCAACCGTTCAGGGTTCAACCTCTGCGGTCGTATAAAGCTACGCCCTGCGGAGCATCTGGTTCGTAAATCTTAGTAATCTTGTAGAAAAATCTTCTCCTCTGAAACTACTGGGCCAAATTTAACCAAACTTGGCCATAATCATCATTGGGGTATCTAGTTTAAAAAATGTGTCCGGTGACCCGGCCAACCAACCAAGATGGCCGCCATGGCTAAAATAGAACATAGGGGTAAAATGCAGTTTTTGGCTTATAACTCAAAAACCAAAGCATTTAGAGCAAATCTGACAGAGTAAAATTGTTCATCAGGTTAAGATCTATCTGCCCTGAAATTTTCAGATGAATCGGACATTCCGTTGTTGGGTTGCTGCCCCTGAAATGGTAATTTTAAGAAAATTTTGCTGTTTTTGGTTATTATCTTGAATATTATTATAGATAGAGATAAACTGTAAACAGCAATAATGTTCAGCAAAGTAAGATCTACAAATAAGTCAACGAGACCAAAATGGTCAGTTGACCACTTTAGGAGTTATTGCCCTTTATAGTCAATTTTTAACCATTTTTCGTAAATCTTAGTAATCTTTTAGAAAAATCTTCTCCTCTGAAACTACTGGGCCAAATTTAACCAAACTTAGCCATCATTGGGGTATCTAGTTAAAAAAATGTGTCAAGTAAATCGGCCAACAAACCAAGATGGCCGCCATGGCTAAAAATAAAACATGGGGGTAAAATGCAGTTTTTGGCTTATAACTCAAAAACCAAAGCATAAAGAGCAAATCTGACAGGTAGTAAAATTGTTGATCAGGTCACGATCTATCTGCCCTGGAATTTTCAGATGAATCGGATAATCGGTTGTTAGGTTGCTGCCCTGAATTGGTAATTTTGAGGAAATTTTGCTGTTTTTTTGTTATTATCTTGAAGATTATTATAGATAGAGATAAACTGTAAACAGCAATAATGTACAGCAAAGTAAGAACTAAAAATAAGTCACTATGACCAAAATAGTCAATTGACCCCCTAAGGAGTTATTGCCCTTCATAGTCAATTTTTAACAATTTTCTTAGAATTTGAAGATTTTCAATAACATTTTCCACAGAAAGTACTGTTATAGATAGAGATAATTGTAAGCAGCAAGAATGTTTTGTAAGGTAAGATCTACAAACACATCACCATCACCAAAACACAATTTTGTCATGAATCCATCTGTGTCCATTGTTTAATATTCACATAGACCAAGGTGAGCGACACAGGCTCTTTAGAGCCTCTAGTTAAGTACTTCAAAATAATGGTACTATTTCAGAACCTTTATTTTACAGTACTACCTAATATTCCTACAATTTTTATGTACCCATTGATTTGATAATTTACTCATATTTTATACATTTGGAGTACTTTGATTATTACATTTTCTGTAAAACTTTGAATAACATTACACTACTGATGAGTTCAAAGCAACTACCAAAAGTATGGTTGATACATTTTTGTACTTTTATAGTTCATATGTTTATGACTTATAATGTTCTCTGACCAAAAGTACAAAATTGGTACTCTTGATTTGTACTAAAGAAACTTATTTGAAATTCTATTTCTGTAGAATTATGGTACTGAAATAAGACAAGAAAAAATTGAAAGTCTTCAATACAGTGCTATAGTAAGGGGACATTTTCAGTAGCTCTGAGTCAAAGTACTAAAAAAATGTACATGTGTAAAAGTACTGACGTTTAAATTGCTTCTTTCTACAAGTTCCCCAGCTTTAAACTGTAGACTAATGGGACTATGTAATTATACTACTGCAGATTCATTACATGTATTATTCGTGAGATACCAATTTTCGTGGATTTCTCGGGTTTTAAGGTAAACCACAAACTTAAATGTACAACAATGTACATATTTTCTAAAGGCTCGTTTATAGACTTGATTGAATCAAGGAAATCAAATATCCAGGAAAATAAAAGATTTTCTCTATCCATGAAAATTGATATCCACAAATATAAATAAAAAGCAGTATAATAGTTTTTGGTTTTTATAGATTTGTCTGCTGGAGTTACACTACCAGTTGATTTATAGATAATCTATACATAATGAAAAAGATACTACATGGTGTAACAACTATAAATTAACTTATATAAATATAAATGGGGAATTCTAATAAATTAGAAAATATTCAGAGGAGTGAGATAACGGAGTTCATTTCACATGTGAAATTTTAGGATTTTATTTCACTGGAAAATCATGGTAATTTTTTCCAATCAGTGAATTAATTGATAGTAACAAATTCCTACTTACAATTGAAATAACTAAATTCAGAGGAACTTCCATTGCTGTAATTTATATTAAAGTTGATAATTAAGGGGAAATATAAGCTTTCTGAAATAGGTTTTTTGTTACATATTCTATTACTATCTAATAATTTTGAAGAAATGAGAAAAATCCAAAGATTAGATTTCCTTTATTTCTTAATTTTGTATGTTTGTGTGTAGCTAATGAAGATTTTTTGTGTTTTTTTTGTTGGTCTAAAATTGTAAAGCTCTGATTATAAAAGTTTAAATCCGATTTTTTCAGATTACATAATTTGAAGTAGGATCTATATACTGTGGTTTCGGTATTATATCCAGGATTCCCATTTTTCGTGGATTTCATAGATAAAGATGAACCACCAATTGAAATGTTCAACATATAGGCTTGTAATGCAGTCTTGTGCTAAACCTTGAAATCAAATATCAACGAAAAATACAAAAAGGAAAGTCTGTTATCGAAAGGCAAAATCAAAAGCTCAATCACATCAAGCAGATTGATAACAACTTTCATACTCCTGATTCATACAGACATTTTCTTATGTAAAAATGGTGCATTTAACCTAGTTTTATAGCTAGATAAACCTCTCACTTGTATGATAGTTACATAAAATCCCATTGAAAATAAATGTATCCAGTCATTAGTGATTAATGTTCATATTCCAGCATATTCAAAGCGTTAGTACAAGTCAGAATAATCCAACCAAACTGGACTTTTGACTAGTAAGAAATAATTTTTAAATATAAGTACTTTCATGCTTATGTGACTTAAAACATGTGTAAACCTGTTGATATCTGTAAACTAAATGATTGATATAAAACACTAAAATTTAGTTTATACAGTTACTTTAGACTGCATGTATTGAGTATATCAGGTTACTTCAGACTCAGTGTATTAATAATAATATATGTTTTCATTCTAGATGAAAGAAATTAAAGGCGTCTTTGATGTTCATATACATTTCTGGTTAGGTTCTGACACAACTCAGGTAATTAACTTTATATATATACAGACATGTAACCCTACTCCATTTCAGGATATACTTTATTTTGCAATTTAAGCTCTTTCTAGCCCAATTTTTTGTCGAGCCTGCAACTTTTGTTGCAGAAAGCTCTACATAGGGATAGTGATGCGGCGACGACGGCATTAGCTAACTTCTTAAAAGCTTTATATTTAAGAAGGTGGAAGACCTGGATGCTTCATACTTTGTATATAGATGCCTCATGTTACAAACTTTCCCTCAGTCACATGTCTTTGACCTCATTTTCATGGTTCAGTGACTACTTGAAAAAAAAATTTAAGATTTTTTGTAATGTTAAATTCTCTCTTATTATAATAATAGGATAACTACCTTGCAAGGTCCTCATGCCTGTCAGACAGTTTTCACTTGACCTCGATCTCATATCATGGATCAGTGAACAAGGTTAAGTTTTGGTGGTCAAGTCCATATCTCAGATACTATACGTAATAGGTCTAGTATATTCGGTGTATGGAAGGACTTTAAGGTGTACATGTCTAACTGGCAGGTGTCATCTGACCTTGACCTCATTTTCATGGTTCAGTGATTATAGTTAAGTTTTTTGTGTTTTGGTCTGTTTTTCTTATACTATATGCAATAGGTCTACTATATTTGGTGTATGGAATGATTGTAAGGTGTACATGTCTAGCTGACAGGTGTCATCGGACCATGACCTCATTTTCATGGTTCAGTGGTCAAAGTTAAGTTTTTTAGTTTTGGTCTATTTTTCTAATACTATATGCAATAGGACAACTATATTTGGTGTATGGAAATATTTTATCATCTATATATCAGTAGTGCAGGTTTTTTTTAATTTTACCTTGACCTCATTTTCACTGTTCTTGCTAAGTGTTAAGTATTTGTGTTTTGGTCTGACTTTCTTAATTTATAAGCAATAGGTCAACTATATTTGTTGTATGGAAGAATTGTAAGCTGTACATGTCTGCCTGGCATGGTTCATCTGACCTTGACCTCATTTTCATGGTTCATTGATCAATGTTAAGTTTTCTTGGTTAATGTTGAGTTTATGTGACAGTTGTAATAAAGCTTTATATTTAGGACTATCAACATAATATCAATGATTAGTAAAGAAGGCGATACATTTTACCGTTTGCACTCTTGTGTGATTAAATTTTGATATTTTAATTTGGCCTTGACCAAGTTGACAAATGCTTGATGAAGTTGAATAAATTAGTTGGTTTTCAATGATAGTTTTGTTTAAAAGAAAAGACATCAAGCCAACAAACAAAATTTAAGAATTTAAAAAAAATATCTTGTTTTTTATGTTGATTGGTTGCTCACTCACAGTCTCATTGGTGTTTACTGGACCTATCTTTATATTCATAGGCACTTTCACCAAAAATACTGCAGGGGATAATTCCTGTTTTGTTAAGGGCTTCAGACCTTACTATCCAAATTGTTACATGTCATACCCTACCCATGAAAAGTTTATATTTGTTTTTTGTGTTAAATATGAATTTTAAAAATGACGATTATTCAAAGCTGAAAAAAACAGCTTCTGTAATTTTGTGTTTGATAGAGTGTAAAAAGAGAAGGTGAAAGATACCAAAAGGTCTTTCAAAAGCATAAGTTGAAATAAACTTACAACTGACCATGGCTAAAAAAGAAGAAGACAAACAGACAAACAATAGTACAAAAAACACAATATAGAAAACTAAAGACTGAGCAACACCAACCCCACAAATATCTTGGGGTGATCTCAGACATTTTTTGTCAGATGGTTTGAATTCCAATTCAGATCTGCTAACGTTCAAATGAAGGGGATGTAAGCAATTACCAGGCAACTGTAGTAACACAGTAAATTCAGTATACTTAGTGAAATGTTTATAGTATTAAGCAAATTATAAAGGGATAGATTATGCAAAAATAAAAACTCACAATCTGCTATTTGAATGCAGCATTTTCTGGAATCAAAATAAGTAATCTTGCATTTTTGTCCATTGTTCAACAAATGGGACACAAATTTTGTTTTTAATTTACTGTATTTTGATTTCAACTGTTAATCTTTATATTTCAGGATGAGGCAGGTGTAGCAGCCTACAAGACAGTTGAACTGGATGATTATATGGGTGGGGGACCAGTTCAACATAGAGAAGTGGAAGGACATGAATCTAAATTGTTTATGAATTATTTCAAACCAAAAGGAGGCATTAAGTAAGTTAGTCCGTATCAAATATTGGCATAGATAATATCAAATCTGTGAATTCATGTATTTTTTATGGATTAAGGAAAAGTTTATTTTTGGGAATATTAGATTATTGAGGAATGGACCCCTCCCTTTTGTTTTTGATTTTTGTTTTGCTTTGTGTTTTAAATATTTTTTTGTAAATATTTCTTAATATTTTAACTTATTTCATGTGTTCTTACTTTTATCCATAGATTTTACAATAACAGTAGCTTTATATATGATGGCCTCTGGTCTCATTTTCAACAAGACAGAAACAATTTTTAAATTTTATATTGTAATTTACAATAATGAATTTATATTTTAGATATCTTGAAGGTGGCCATGCTTCAGGATTCAATCATGTAGAACATAAATTCAGACAGAGATTATTACATGTTAAAGGAAAGCATCATGTTAGAGTGACAGAGGTATGTTATAATGTAATTGTATGATTACTTTGTGTATTTTCAATTAATCAGGGCTGTACCATTAAGATTTATATGGGAAAATAGGAAGGGACTCTGAAATCCTCCAACAACTAACATGCTTTCTATATCACTATGCAAATCTGATTGCATCATATAGACATATATCAATAAGGATTTACGACCCACATTTATGAATAAAACCAGCTTTCCTACTCTTCTACCATGTCCATTTTAATTTAATACCCATAAAAAATTCTTTATATATTATTTTAATAGCTGTATACAATCAGTAAAAGAATGACTGGGTTAGAATTGTCATTTAGAAATTCAAAGTATAAAGCACTGAAAAAGGATCATCAAATACCCTATACATGGATATATACAAAAAGGAATAGTCAATAACTTCTACAAAAAGAAACTGTCAATCAAGTTACAATATTCTTTTTATTTGCTGCAAATAAGCAGACAAAACATATATCTGTGTCCACAATTTATATCACATGAGCTTTCTGACATAATGCTTTATAATTACATTGTATATATTCTGTTAAAACGTTTATCACCTGCAAAAAAGGAGACCAGACATAAATCTATGTCCACAAGTTTACATTACATTTGCTTTTAGATATATAAATGCATTGTATGGTATTTTTTAAATCACCGGCAAATAAGCAAGCAATGAATATATCACAGTTTAATATTTGTGATATTTGGCATAACTCCACATATCTACATTGTTTATAGTTTGTTAATAAGCAGACAAGGCAAAAATCTGTGTCCACAATTTTATTTCACATATGCTTTGGAACATAATGATATATATTCTTATTTATTTTGTTAAAAACATGTATCTACTGCAAATAAGCAGGCAAGACATATGTCTGTGTCCACAATTTTATTTCACATGCTTTCTAAGACATGATAATGTTATATCTTTACATGTATATTTTAAAACTTTGATTACCAGCAAATTAGCAGGCAAGGCATTAATCTGTGTCCACAGTTTTGCTTCACATGTGCTTTGAGACATAATAATGTTATATCTTTACATATATATTTTAAAACTTTGATTACCAGCTGGAAGTAAGTTATGATTTTGTTGTATACACAGATTGGCTAAATCATGCATGCTACCGGTCACTTTGATGTTATGGCTTAGTTTGGGATACAGAAAGAGAAAGTTTTCAGAAAGGGAGTTATTTCCCTTTACCCTGTTATGTAGGAAAGACCACCTTTAATCCTTTGATTTTTATACCTCTAGTTTAAAGAGTGAATTGTTATCCCTGTACTGGGTAGAAGAAGGGAGATATATGTTTAAGTTATAAAGATATTTTTCTAATATTTGAGAACCAAATTATTTCCTTAAATTTCAACAGGGGGAATGTAACATGAATGATTTAAATCCCTTACTTTTAGGATGAGATTTTTTTTATCTCTCAACATTTTCTTTGTTAATATTAAGATTGCATCATTCTTTGTCATTGCTCTGTGTGTTTGCTAGAAAAAAAAATAGTTACTAAAAGCTTTAAGCAAACTTTAGTTTCTTTTCATATTCAATCAAGTTTATCCATAAAGAATGGGAAACAAATATTTTCTAATAAAATAGATCAAAATAGCAAATATCATGCTAGGAATAATTAATGACAATATTCTAGTTATATTTTTAGTTTATTAGAATGCTATTTTTATATTTATTTAAACATTGAGCTAGATTGGAAATTTTCCCCGAACTAAAATATAGGTTTGATTTTTTCCAAGTTGAGTGTATCTCACATTGAAATCACTGGCATCATTCAATCATTATGGGCAAAGTTGTTTAGTACCTACAGTTTACTGCAGGCAATATAGACAGGAGAAGTTTTCAGGGTACATGCATCGTATATATATATATATCAGACTTGAGTGTACTGGATGTTAATGAAGGGTATAAATCAGACTTGAGTGTACTGGATGTTATTGGAAGGTCAGGTGACGTAACACAGAGCATTCATTATATTCATGTACTGTTTGTACAGATTCTGTATCTGCAATTTAAACTAATATAGTATGGTCTGGCTTAAAAAGACCAACAGGACTACAAAAATATCTCATTTTTGTTTGTTTATGTATAATTTCAGTTTCCTACTTATCTTTTAAAAGTATAATCTTACACTTTGCTGACATAATGAAGGACTCTGAATACTATTTTGAAATACATTTTCAACATTTCTTGTGAGAAATATATTTCTTAAAAAATATGATTGTTGCAAAAATTTGAAATCTGAATAGAAAAGTTCCAAAATGAGATAATTTTTATGGCTCAAATGAGATTATTTTTGCCCAATACAGATACATAATTCAAACTGTGGATATACCAGAACAGTTAAATATGAGGATGTTATATATTGTAATTAATTTAATACAAAGTAACTTTTAGAGTTGTATATGAAATACATTACACCTATGATATATGCATGTGATTGAAGACATTCCTTATTGCATGTTTAATGGTGTTAAAAGTATCCCCAGAATCCTACCTGTTCAGGTGTTGTGAAACATCAATCTCACTGTTTGGAAAAACTTTAGGTGAAGATTGTTTACACCAAGGTTCCAGAAAAAAGATAATCACTAATTAAAAATTGAAGGTGTGCATTTTGCGGTATTTAAAAATTCAGGACATCAATAGGGAACCCATAAAGGCATTAACTGACATATTTATTTAGTTTGGCCTTATTGATGGAATGATCAATCAAGTTTTGTTTCATAAACCAGCTAGGATACTATCTTTAATAAGCCAAGAATTTTGAAATAGCTTTACTGTTTGCGGAGTCCTTGTGGAAAACTTTGCCAGTGGTGTTTTCTATTCTTAGCAAAAAAGATTATTGAAAGAATAGATCAATTGTGGAGTTGATATTTATTCAGAAGAATGGCTTCTTTTCTTGCTTAATTTTCTATTTTCTCTGAAGATGCTATAGCTTTGTGTGCAGACATGATAAAAAGGAAATTTTTCTGGACTATCTACTGGGGAATGGATAAATTTTCATGGCCATGCCTTTTATTTATGTTTTTGTGTGCATATGAAATTCAGTATACATGTATGTGTTTCAGTTTTGTTTAAAAAATGTTGAATTATTTTTAAAAGCTTTGCTATAAGGACAACTTACCAAGAACAGAGACTACTATTGTAATGTACCATTTAATAAAATACTTTATGACAACTTTTTAACTGAATGGTTTTCAACTAACGCAAGATTGTTCACTATTTGAGAGGAAACAATATTTTAAAATTGGTTTTTGCTTGGAAATTTATGTTTCCTGTTTATTAAAACTTTAAACAGTGTTTATTTGTGTATGCTGTTTGAAATCATTTGAATAAAAAATTTTAAAACAGTAATCCTAATACATTCTTGATTTTTTATTGTTCATTATGTTGCTTTCAAAAAAAATTAAGGACAATAAAAATATTAGGAAATACCAAATTCTGCTTTGCTTTGATTCTTTGAGTTTTGCTAGAATACAATTGGTAGTGTAACATAGTTTACATTGAAATACTTTTTTTTTCTTTAAGTAGAAATTAACATTTGTGAAAAGCTGAATTATTTGTTAATACATTTTTGAGAAATGATATAAAGAATTAAGTTTTTAGATGTGAAAATATTAAACAAATTATCAGATCTTAATTTGAATAGGAAATTTGAAATCAGACATAAAGCATTTTGTAAAATTTATAAAATAAAGGCTTGAAAGGGTTTAAGTCCTTGTAAAAAAGTATACTGTACTGTTACACTGGATTGCGCCAACTTTATTGTTCAATTTGTCAAGATTTTGTATATATGCTGTTCTATGATAGTATTACGTATATATTATTCAAATGTAGTGTCAAAATATATATGTCTTACGATGTGAAGCAATTAATTTTGAAAAATTATTTTACAGTTTTTTTACCAGCTTTTATTTGTATTTGTAGGCAGCAGGTATGCAGTGGTCAGCCATGAATCATGGTGATGTGTTCATTCTTGATTTAGGTCGTGTGTTGTTTGTATGGAATGGAAAAGAAGCTAGTGTCACAGAAAAACGAATGGTATGTATATAACTGTAAAACAAAAAACAAAATTTTTTTTTTTTACAATAAATTCTATTGCATTATTAATTTGGTGTTAATATGATGCATATAGATGCATATTGATTATACCATTTTCCTTGCAATCTTGAGTTCACTTCAACCATTAATTATGGAACCAAAAAAATACATGTTTTCCATTGAGTCTGAATGTGTTACCACCGATTTCAGTGAGTGTGTAGGAAAGGGTTTGTCTTTGGTTAGCTTGCTTGCTAGCTGAACGGTGAAGTCATTGTTATGTTAGGTAAACTACCCTCTTTAAGAGTAGACTAGTCCTACAGATAACCAATCTATCTGTCTGTAGGACTAGGGTACGTCAAAAGGAGAGAAGCATACCTTACCTAACAATGACTTCACTGTTGAGCTAGCAAGCAAGCTAACTAAAGATATTACCTTTAGCTACAAACTCATTGAAATCGGCTGTAATCTTAAAACCATGAAGTTAAATCTGCAAAACAAACCACAAAAATTGATGCTCAAAAAATAAAAATATCTTTACGATAAATCATGTAGAGAGAAGCAAAAGATACAAGAGGAACATTCAAAATTATAAGTCGAAAATAAACTGACAAGATCATGGCTAAAAAAAAATCTAATTTAATATATTTATATCTAGGGATGTAAGCATGCCAGCAGTTTACGAGACGAGAGAGCAGGTAAAATGAAAACCAACATTATCATCGTAGAAGATGGAACAGAAGATAAAATGGACCCAGACGAATTAAAAGTAATTTTATTTATTTGAGAATTTCATTGGCTGTTTATATTTGTGTGGGAAATGCTGTCATGAAATCTATTATTGTCATATGATTGACATATGACAATCTTACTAAGTGTAAATCAAAAGATTCTAGTATTTGTCAAATCAACCATCATTTTCTTTAAGGGTTCTTATACTTTAGGTTATGAATCATTTATGGTAAGGGAAAGGTTATGTAATGTTCTAAGTATTAGGGTAAGATTTTATTGTTTGCTGCAAGTCGGGCCTAGGTTAAGGGTTAGTTTAGTATAGGTCTATGTAATTGGGACCCATAAAACTTAGAAAAGGTCTTTAAAAACAGAACTATTCTTATTTCAAAAGAATGTGTTTATTGATCATGCACTACAAACTTAAAAATTGTAAGTGTTCAAAATGAAGTTTTGTATGATATATGAGTCTTCATCAAAGACAACAAAGATATTTCATATGTTCAAATTCTGAACTGTTACATTAACAGTTACAAAAAGTGATGATGTCATGTCCCGGCATGCGTTTCTTACCACAACATGTTACAAAAACAAAACCTTCAACATTTCATTGCCTGAAACGGATTAACAAAGTTTTTGAATGTGAAGCAAAATTATTTGTCTGCAGATAATAGACGTATTTACACTTGTATGCAAAGGAGTAAGTTCGGTAAGGGCCATATTTGGCCCCAATTATAAAGTTCATAGTTACAAGGTAATACATGTTTAAAGTTGCCCTAAAGACATGTTAGAAAGTTAAACAGAACTGTTTTTGTCAAAGTTTAATTCTAACACGTTGATTTTTACATCCAAAAAAGGTCAAGATAAGGGATTTTGGTGAAATGTGACAAAATCAGCTAGATTTCAACCAAATAAAGGACCAGGAAACATAGAGCGCAGGCGTCGACAAGCTTAAGATTCAAATAAGACATGTGAAATGTCTTCACAAACATTATTTTAAAAGATCTTTGTTGTCGACGTATGCGCTCCATGTTTCCTGTCCAATAATCTATGGAAATTCTACCATTTTCGTTGATTTTTTCGTGAAAATCAATATGAGTACAACTTGTGACGTCATAATGAAACGCAGAAACGTAAAATTTTCAACAAAATGGGTTATATCCTAGCTAGTCAATGTATTAGCTATAATTTATCGTGATATTGGTTGATAAATACGAATTTTAAATTTACGCTAAAAAAGGGGGCCATATTGGGACTTTATCGAACATACTCCTTTGTCCGCCTTTACGTAAAATCACACAGGTTCCCGTAAACTTTGACATCATAATTTCAAATATTTAACGTCACAATTTAAAAGCGATTGTTGCTGGATGTCAAAAGTTGATTCGGAGTCGATCTAAGGTCATTCGGAGGCAAGATACAGCTAAATACCAAAAGTGTAAATACGTTTATAGCAGTATTCCCAATGTTCACAATGCTAATCTTATTACAGAAAATCATGGTGACATTAACTGGTAACTGACGATAGCTAGACGTCAGCCAGCATATATCAATTTATTTTCACATCTGGGTTTCTGACAGTTTTGGCCCTTAAGGATTTAAAATATCTTTGTTGATTTCATTGTGCAGGAATTTCAAAACCTTGTTCAATGCATTGAAATGGACAGTGAGAATTAAGGTAAATTTTGTGGAAAAAGTGTTTTCAAAAATTTCTCAAAATACACTACAAACATGCATGTACTATGCGGTATGGGCTTTTCTCATTGTTGAAGGCCATACAGTGACCTATAGTTGTTAATGTCTGTGTCATTTTGGTGGAGAGTTGTCTCATTGGCAATCATACCACATTTTCTTTTTTATATGTAGTTTGTATAACATATTTTGCTTTTTATAATTTCAGATGTTCTCACAACATCTTCCATTAAATGAGAGAAACGAAATTCAATCAAAGGAAGCTGGGGGATCAGATGACAAAATGGACAGGAAACATGTTATCAAATTATATGTGTAAGTCAAATTGTTATTATTTAATTCTACACTCTTCATAAAATTATATGTGTAAGTAAATATGTGTCCTAATTAGGCCAACTAAAATTAATTAGTAGATTTTCATCCAAAATTTTGAAAAAAATGGGGCGGGTGGGAGGATTTTATTTTTTAAATTTTATTTAATATGAAACCTTCTTGTGACGTGAACTTCATATATATGCAAGTGTTATAATTAGCTTATACCATGTACATGTGTAAACATGTATAAAGAATCGTACATAATTTTTCAAATTCTTAAATAAATATCTCTGATTAGCAACGACTGTTCTACATGCCATTGCTACTTTAGAAACCTATTTCCAGTAAACAGTAAAATCATGGAGAAATTCTCTATTCAGTTGGACTACTGTTTAAGCGATGGTTTGTAGTCCCCATAAAATTATGCAAATGCAATGGTATGCAACACAGGTATAAATTTATGAATGAAATGAGAACTCAAACAGTGTTGGTAATAGACTAGTAGGGTTGTGCTTTAAAGATTCTTAAGTTATACAAGACTGAAGCAAATATAATTACAATGTAAAACATGAAGTTGTTTAATGACTCTTTTAAGGGTATTTGGTGTTTTTAAACAAAAACAATAGCCATGGGTAAATCTAAGGGCTTTCTAAAACACAATGTGTATGTTTGCCGACTTTTTGAACTCAATATACGGTCATAGATCTAACAAGTTCGTGCTTTTGTCAGTTTCTTTAATCCAGTTATGTTTTTTTTCTACCAATGTGTTCCATGATTCATGCGCTTTTGAAATTTTTCAGAGCCCAAATTTGCTGACACAAAGTCAGTGTTTTATTTAAAAAAATCCACGGTTTTCTAATGACAGAAATTTCCAATTTGTGACATACCACGATTTGCGTTCTCGTAACCCGATTATTTCATGCCCTTCTGGTAATCTATCTCTATTCTCCGTAGATTTTATTGTCATCATTGAGCAGTAGAATTTGTCAACATTATCGTTTAAAGTACTCGAAACAAGAAATATGAAAACCGAAATGTGAAACAGGAAGTTCGAATGAAACGAAATTATTGACGGTTACCGGTAATGGAAATGAACAAAATCCGTAAATCGTAAATTTTTTAAAGTAAAAAAAATCGGGGCGGGACGATTTCAGAGGGGCGGGCGGGGATGAAAATCTATCAATTAATTTTAATTGGCCTTACATAAGTAAGTAAATGTGTCTCCTAATTACATGTGTAAGTAAATACAGTACTGAGGCGTCACTTATTTTTATGAGTTGAGGAAAATTGTTTTTTTCATAAAATGATTATGAAACATCTCTAAATAATTTAATTATTACATTTTACAGGTGTTCTGAAGATGAAGGTACACTTAAAGTATCTGAGGTTAAATCTGGTCCCCTGTCCAGGAAAGATATGAATTCTGGCGTAAGTATCTGAGGTTAAATCTGGTCCACTGTCCAGGAAAGATATGAATTCTGGCGTAAGTATCTGAGGTTAAATCTGGTCCACTGCTTAAAAAGATATGAATTCTGGCGTAAGTATCTGAGGTTAAATCTGGTCCACTGCCTAGGAAAGATATGAATTCTGGGGTAAGTTTCTGAATTTAAATCTGGTCCACTGCCTAGGAAAGATATGAATTCTGGGGTAAGTATCAGAGGTTAAAGCTGGTCCACTCTGTAGAAAAGATATGAATTCTGGGGTTAGATGGACAATTGATCTAATAATTTATAGTATTATTCACACGATCACTGTAAAAACTAGGAGACATTTAAAAAATGAAAAATTTTAATGAAAAATTGTAGATTTGTTCATTTAAAATTTTTTGAGAAAACAGGATAGGTTTTGCCTTGTTGAAGGACTTTTTAGTAGTGCTTTGTTATTTATCATGATAAATGTCTATTAATTGGATTATATTATATATTCAATGATATAAATCTATAGGATGATTGATACAAGTTTTTAATTATACCCCACGCAACGAAGTTGCGGAGGGTATAATGTTTTTGACCCGTCCGTCCGTCCGTCAGTCCTGTTTCTTGTCATCGCAACTCCTCTCAAACCACACAACAGAATTTCACAAAACCTTTTCAGATAATAAGGAAATACTATGTAGTTGTGCATATCGACGGGAAATTGCGATTCAATTTTTTTTTCTAGGAGTTACGCCCCTTTGAACTTATTTACTTTAATGTACTACTGCAACAGTTTGTCATCGCAACTCCTCTCAAACCACACAACAGAATTTCACGAAACCTTTTCAGATAATAAGGACATACTATGTAGTTGTGCATATCAACGGGAAATTACGATACAATTTTTTTCTAGGAGTTACGCCCCTTTGAACTTATTTACTTCAATGTATTACTGCAACAGTTTGTCATCGCAACTCCTCTCAAACCACACAACAGAATTTCACGAAACCTTTTCAGATAATAAGGACATACTATGTAGTTGTGCATATCGACGGGAAATTGCGATTCAATTTTTTTCTAGGAGTTATGCCCCTTTGAACTATTTACTTTAATGTACTACTGCAACAGTATGTCATCGCAACTCCTCTCAAACCACACAACAGAATTTCATGAAACTTTGTAGATAATAAGGATGTACTATGTAGATGTGCATATCAACCGGAAATTACGGTTCAATTTTTTTTCTAGGAGTTATGCCCCTTTGAACTTATTTGCTTCAATGTACTTCTGCAACAGTTTATCATCTAAACTCCTCTGAAAACACACAACAGAATTTCATGAAATTTTGTAGATAATAAGGACATACTATGTATATTGACAGGAAATTATTATTCAATATTTTTTCTTATACAATTTTTTTTTCTTATACTTATTTAATTTCTCGAATGACAATGTGGGGACATGGGGTATGTGAGCGTGCTCACTAAGGTTCTTTAATTCAGTTATTTTTTATTATTTTTGTATTTCAGGACTCCTACATTATAGACAACGGTAGCCAAGGTTTATGGACCTGGATTGGTAAAGGCTCATCAAAGAAAGAAAGATCAGAAGCTATGAGAAATGCAATAGTATGTTGTTTTAGATTTTCAATAATGGTCTTTTTACTTATATAAGTTGCAATTTGAATGAATTCCTCTAAAAACTGTAGTTAATTATTTTACTTTAAAGGTAAAGCAAGATTGTAAATTCAGAAATTGCTTCATGCATGTCTGATTCCAATGATTGAAAAATAGAGTGAGATTAATTATTACAAGATCACGATATGCTACATTCAAATTGCATGCTATCGAAATTTAAACAAAATCCAAATTGTATTATTGTTACAGTAAAATCATCCTAACATTTATTAAAGGGTGGAGGACCTACAGATTGTAAGTGTTTATTTAGAGACATATATGCATGTCCACACTGGTACTGCAATAATATGATGTTTATTTTTAGGGTTTTATAAATAAGAAAGGATTAGATCCCAATACTAGTGTAACCAGAGTTGTAGAAGGTGGAGAACCAACAGATTTCAAATGTTTATTTAGAGACTGGCCACAACCTAAAGTTGAAGGAAAAGTTTACAGTAGAAATAGAGTTGGTGAGTATAACAAAATTACAAATACTGGAAACTTGCATATATTTTCAAAATCTGGTTGGTTTTTTTTTCTATGTGATATTTTATCCATCTGTGGATTAAACATTTTCTGAGTGGACAGTATTATACCCTGACAACCTTACTGCACAATTTCTGAAGTTTTTCTAATTTTAACCAGAAAGATTGTTTTTAAAGAATTTAAATTTTTTAACTAGAAAGGGATAATTTTAGATCCAGGATAATTGAAATATGAGTGAAAGGAGATGGTAAAACTATGACCTACAATTTAAACAAATCATATATCTCAAGGCCACCATACAATCTTCATCGAGGTCAAACAGCCATGCATTATGCCTTAGTCTAGAAAGCAGACCAGACACAAAGACCAAATTTAAAGAAAAGACCCCTTGTACATGAATCCTGATGACATTTGTACATTTGTCAACCTATATAGAAGTGTCTGTGATATCATACTCTTGTTATTTTTTTCAGCAAAAACAATTCAGACTAAGTTTGATGCTACAACACTTCATGAAAACAGACAACTTGCGGCAGAGACACAAATGTTTGATGATGGATCAGGAAGAGCTGAGGTAATATAAGTCTGGGATTATAGCTTACTTAGAAAAACATTATACCAGTGTAGGGCTACTGCATTAAGGTGAATGTTGATGGGTAGGGAGGGAAGTTTTTAAAACTTATTTTTAAATGACATCTTACCAGATGGTCTTAAACAATGAACAAACCAATACCATAAGACTATAAAAGGCTCCTGCAAAATGAGAAACAATTCGTTGTAGAAAACAAACAGCCTGATTTATACTACAACAAAACACAATTACAGCAGACAGAGGTTAATGACGTCTACCGGTACTTAAAAAGAGGTTCCTGATCTGGAACAATCACATAATGTGGCGGAATGTAGCATGTTTGTTAGAATTGTGTCTGGCCTATCTTGTGACACTCAGTGTAGCAACAATACAACTGTATGATAAACTTATATTTTGATGCATTGTAGGTTTGGAGAGTAGAAAACTTTGATTTGGTTCCACAAGAAAAGCATCACATGGGCAAATTCTTTGGAGGAGATTGTTATGTTATCCAATACTCATATCCTCATCCAGATAACAAAAATCATGTCATCTATTATTGGCAGGTAAGGCCCTCCATTAAGATTTTTATGTTTTGCTTAAAATACAACTTATTTACCCGAAAATTGGATATAGAAGCACCTAAATTTATGTTATTCTTAAGGAGATTCGCGGGTACAAAAAATTAAACGTGTATTTTTTTCATTACAAATTTTAATTATTACACTATTAATTGTTACTTGATATGGTACAAAAATCAACCCAAAAAAATCTATATTCGTTTTGGCCCAAGATGACTTTTTAAAATATGTTTATATCATTGAAAAAAATCCAAATTATCTCCCTTTGTTGAATTATATTTTTTTGCATTAAAATTGAAATATCTTTTTAAAAACATCGGCATGATCAGTGACCTATATATTTTATTATTTTTTTCAAATAAACTGTACTTAAACTAAACTGTTGTAAAATTTAAGTGATTTCTGTAATTTAGTTCTTTTTTATTTCGATATTACCTTTTTTTCTCCTATTATATAATTAGTTCCACAGAATATAGGATAAAGTTTATTTAAAGAAAAAAATAGCAAAATCCTATATGAGAAAAAAAAAATATTTATACCTGCAAGCCCCCTTAAAAGAAATCTTTGGTTGCAGTTAAAGCTTATTAGAACAAAGGACTTTAAAGATGAAAGCACAAAGTTTAAAGATATGATATTTTTGTTGATTAAGTATCATGAAGAAAAATGTATTAAGCCAGAAATTGTAACAATTTTATAGATGGGTTGTCACATTCAATTTAAAGATATAAGCTATACAAATTTAAAAGAAAACCAAAAAATATGAATAATTGTCCAGATTCTTTTGGGTCTAAAATTTTAAACGAAAACATCAATAAAAGAGCAAACAAAATTTGTTTAATTTCATCTGGTTAAATTAACTTTTTATTTAGTGTCTGTTATTGAATCTTTCAGGGAGCAAAATCGACAACAGATGAGAGAGGTACATCAGCATTGAAAGCCGTAGAATTAGATGATGCTTTAGGTGGAGCAGCTGTACAAGTATGTATATGTATTAAATATAAAATATTTATTAAAGTTCAAGATTACAGTGAAAAATTCTTTCTGTATTTTTTTCCCCATTAAGGCCATATTTATTATACTTCTAATAACTCAGATTTTTGTATTCAGATATTTTCATGTGCAGAGAAATACTTTTCTATTGATAAATATTGGTTAAAATCTGAAAATAATTGTGACAGTATTATTTAAAATAATTTTTGCCATTTTTCATAGCACAGAAATGGGCATGCAATTCTTTAATTAGATAACATACCTTACAGTAACAAATTAAGTAGATGATTACTGTTTTGCTTGCATTTGAAAATGAAGAAAAAACTATATGTGTATTACAATCTTAATGTTAAGTTATTATGATTTTAATATTATTGTATCATTGACTTTTGATTCCAGGTACGAGTAGTACAAGGGAAGGAACCAGTTCATTTTATGGCTATATTTGACGGCAAAATGATAATCTTTGAGGTAAGGCATTTATTAAAGGTAATTTAAGTAACACGCATAGGATGACATTATACCTACTATATGTATATTACAACAGTAAATAATCAAATGATTGTTCTTGTCATCTTTTGCAAGACATTTTGATCATGCAAATATTAAACTGTCCATTAATATGCAAAGGTTAACCTGCCCCTCCAAAGGCTCAAAGTTTGTCTAGAATTTTTCCTACACTACCAAAAACACTGCAACAACAAATCTTAAAAGGAAGATAGTTAGGAAGATGAAAAAAGCAAATTGAAACCTGACATATATAATATGAAATAAGAAAATACATTTATTATTATTTCAGGGAGGAAAAGCTGGTTGGGAGAATGGAGAAAAGAGCACAAACGGTCCTGGTGACACGTACATGTTACAAGTCCGAGGTACAAATCCCCTGAACACTAAAGCAGTACAAGTGGACTTAGACGCAGAATCACTCAACTCTAATGATGTTTTTGTAATATTCTCTAAGAAAGCTATTTATATCTGGTCAGGAAAGGTAAGTTTACTATCTGGATATGTTTATGCCCTGTCTACTTTAATAGGACAAAATTATGTTTTCTGGTCTATGCATCCTTCAGTTTGTTTATCTACCCTGCAGTATAAGTTAAACATTCAAGAGGTATGTCCCTTTACAATTTAAGAAAAAATGCTGATATATTTGTTTTCAGTTCTATAACTTAAGTTTGCCTCAACCAAATGTAATGAAACTTACACACATTACTTCTTACCAAAAAACTCAAATCAAATGCAAATTTTGGGTAGTGTCACTTTTACTGTTTACAGTTCAAAAGCTACCATGCAGATAATAAATATATAGTGCAAGTATTTGGGATTGGAAACATTTTAATGTTAATTTTAGTTCTGAATCTTATTTGTCATTGTTTTGTAGGGTAGTACAGGTGATGAAAGAGAGATGGCCAAGAGAATAGCAAGTGCTTCTCCTAGGTATGACAAATCTTTTTAGTCTAGTACTGCAATGATAATATAATAACCTAGGTCAATGGTGGGGGGTAAAGAGGTGTTTGTGAGTAAATAAAATAGCCATTTCATGATGAAAATTTTGGTTTACGTCTAGCCCTTTCTAGCCCATTTTGCAGTGATTTTGTTTTGCCATTTTGAATTTTTGTAGGTGCATTTATATAAGGGAAGATACCAGTTTTACAGATCCACGACAATTACTATTCGAGTTATTTAATTAGTCCCTTATATGAAAAGCTTGCAAAAATTAGTTGGTTTACAGTAGTTTGCACATGGCATGAAAGTAGAATTTGAGCACCTGCTTATAAAACTATAAAAAAAAAAGTTCACATTTCAGATTTACACTGTCACAGATTAGTCACTGGTAGTCAAAATGTATCTCCATACACTTGTAACAATTCACTATTTAATAAAAGCAGATGCTATTAAACAAAATTAGATACAATTCATTTTGGATTAAACAACAACTATGAATGGAGGGTCAAACTTGCTTTAGTTCATAGAAATGTGAAATATTTTCCAGAAATCCTACAATGGTATTTGAAGGTCAAGAGAAGGAGGACTTTTGGACATGTTTAGGAGGAAAGAAACCATACTCTAGTGATAAAAGATTACAGGTATTTCTTTTGATTCTGAATGTTTTATAAATTTACTGTTAAAATATTGACTGCTGGACTAGAAAACTAATATTGACAAACTGAAGAATCTCTAACCGTGTAGTGTATCTACTTAGAGGGGGGGATAGGAGGGGTCCTGATCCCGAAATCCTGGACTTAAAAAAACGAAATCCCGAGGTCCCGAATTTAAATAAAGTAAATCCTGATGTCCCGAAATCCAAAAAAAATGATTCCCGGATCCCGAAAGGGTCAATCCTGAAATCCCGAGCTTAAAAACACCCGATCCCGAAGTCCCGATAAAGGTCCTATCCCCCCTCTACTTACTAAACTTTAATCTATACTCAAACATTATATAGCTTCAAGTTTGTTCAGACTTGTGTATAAGTAACTTAATTTGTGTCTATCATTGAATGATGAATTATAGACCCTACTCATTATAGTGTATTTACACCACAATAGGAATATGATCAACTCTGATGAAAAGAACGTTTCGAAAGGATCCCCCTTTAAACGATACTAAAGATGGAAGTACTGTCTAGAGGGACCACTCCTTTTACGATACTAAAGATGGAAGTACTGTATAGAGGGACCACTCCTTTTACATTTTCACTCTGTTGTATATAATAACTTGTTTGTTACTCAACCCCTTGCCAAAGGTCATGGTCATTTTGAATGAGTTACTTTAGGCTACTATACCAAATTTGTTATTATTGAGGTTTTTGGAAAATAAACAAAAGTGTGAGATCAATTATTGCTGTTTCTGAAAATGCTAGAGACAATTTAGAATAGCAGATTTAAATAAGTTTTAGTTTTTTGCAAACCTATCCAGTAGCAATCTTCAAAAAAAATATAAACATCACAAAATTTTTGCAATCAAAATATCACCTACATTTAAAATTTGTTGTTAAGTAATCAGTGTTCTCCCCAGGCCGTTTTAGTGTCGCGGTACTGCAACGCTATATTTTCTTCCCGTGACGCTACAATAATTTCCGCGACGCTTTAATTATTTTCAGGATGTTATTTTTCTCGTTTCTATATGGCAAAGCCATGTCCTAAATTTTGAACTTTATTCTAATTACTGCTTATGATCATAAAAATATATTTCCTTTAATTGTAATCCCTTCAAGTCGGACAATAGAGGCAATTTAGAGGGATAAAATAGGTGTTAATTGCCCTTTGGGTGATAACTGTTTGGATACGAATACCCCAAGCTGTTACTTGTGACATGATTGATACCACATGGTCTGCAATCGGAAATTTCGACAAGGAGAATGCAATCAGAAAATCATAAACAAAAAATTCGAAATATATGTTTGCAATATGAAAATTCAGGAAACAAACAATTTTTCTCTTTTTAGCTCACCTGGCCTAAAAGGCCATGTGAGCTTTTCTCATCACTTGGCGTCAGTCGTCGTCGTCGTCGTCGTTAACAATTTTTCAAACATCTTCTCCTCTGAAACTACTGAATGGATTTGAATGAAACTTAGCATGATTGTTCCTTAGATTATCCTGCACAAAGTGTGTGCTTCGATTTTTGATCCCTCAAAAGACATGGCCGCCGTTACTTAAAATAGAACATGGGGGTCAAATGCAGTTTTTGGCTTATATCTCAAAAACGAAAGCATTTAGAGCAAATCTGACATGGGTAAAAATGTTTATTAGGTCAAGATCTATCAGCCCTGAAATTTTCAGATGAATCAAACAAACCATTGTTGGGTTGCTGCCACTTAATTGGTAATTTTAAGGAAATTTTGCAGTTTTTGGTCATTATCTTGAATATTATTATAGATAAAGATAAACTGTAAACAGCAAAAATGATCAACAAAGTAAGATCTACAAATAAGTTATTATGACCAAAATTGTCAATTGACCCCTTAAGGGGTTATTGTCCTTTAATGACAATTTTTCACAATTTGTTCATCACATTTGCTAACTTTAAAAAATCTTCTCCTCTGAAACTACTGAATGGATTTGGATGAAACTTAGCATGATTGTTCCTTAGATTATCCTGCACAAAGTGTGTGCTTCGGTTTTTGATCCGTCAAAAAACATGGCCGCCGTTACTTAAAATAGAACATAGGGGTCAAATGCAGTTTTTGGCTTATATCTCAAAAACGAAAGCATTGAGAGCAAATCTGACATGGGGTAAAAATGTTCATTAGGTTAAGATCTATCAGCCCTGAAATTGTCAGATGAATCAAACAAACCATTGTTGGGTTGCTGCCACTTAATTGGTAATTTTAAGGAAATTTTGCAGTTTTTGGTCATTATCTTGAATATTATTATAGATAAAGATAAACTGTAAACAGCAAAAATGATCAGCAAAGTAAGATCTACAAATAAGTTAATATGACCAAAATTGTCAATTGACCCCTTAAGGGGTTATTGTCCTTTAATGACAATTTTTCACAATTTGTTCATCATATTTGCTAACTTTAAAAAATCTTCTCCTCTAAAACTGCTAAACCAAATTCAACCAAACTTCAACTGAATGATCAGTAGGGTGTATAAAATAAAGTTTGTGCTTTATTTTTTATTTCGTCAAAAAACATGGCCGTCATGGCTAAAAATAGAACACAGGGTAAAATGCAGTTTTTGGCTTATATCTCAAAAACTCCAGCATTTAGAGCAAATAAGACAAGAAGTTAAAGTATTTATTAGGTCAAGGTCTACCTGTCCTGAAATTTTCAGCCGAAACTGGTTTTTCAGGTATAATGCCCCTGAATTGTTGATTTTGAAGAAATTTTGCAGTTTTTGGTTATTATCTTGAATATTATTATAGATGCAGATAAACTGTTAATAGCAAAAATGTTAAGCAAAGTAAGATCTACAAATAAGTCAATTTGACCAAAATTGTCAATTGACCCCTTAAGGAGTTATTGTCCTTTAAAGACTTTTTTCACAATTTGTTCATCATGTTGACTTACTTTAAAAAATCTTCTCCTTTGAAACTGCTGTATCAATTTCAGCCAAACTTAGGCTAAATGAGTTTCAGAGTATCTAGTATAAATTTTATATTTCATTTCCTTGTATGTCAGAAACATAGCTAGGCGAGTGTAATATTTGAAAAAGACGTCTAGTTAAGGACTTTAATGCACCCACCTAACACACGGATAATTTCTACTTTAAATGAAAGAATAATGATTTAACTTTGATTTTTGCCCGGTCGTCACAAAATCGTACGGTGCAGTTTTTGTAAAATTGACGTTTATTTCAGAAATTAGTTGAAAATTATGCCATAACGACATATTTTTCAAGCAAAAGAAATTAGTAGTATCTCTTCTTTTAGACAGAATAATTAAGTAAATTAGATTCTTAAAATAATGAAAAACAATATTTACAACTGTAAGTCCGCATGCTTTTGCATTCCTTCTAAATATTTGACATTTTGTACAAAAATTTTCATAATCCTGATCTTTTCGGATCTACAATTATTTTTTTATTAAATGCTTTTGAACTCTATCCGTTTTAGAACACACCAAATAACTCATCAGTTATCGTTTTTTCATTCAAGATCAAGACTTTATCTCAACATTTCTTAAAATCACGAATTTCTGTAATTTTATGATGTTGGGTAAAATCACTATCGTTTCCGGAATCCCTTATCTATTTCGTTATCGGGTTTTTACTGAATATATTAGTCGATTTCCGTGTACTAAATAGTGCTATTAGAGTACGATAAATCATATTTAAACGGTTCTATTTCAATCTTTAACTTCAGTGTAGCTTAAATAGATATAAAATCGTCCGAAATTAAGATCAAATCAAAGTAAAACATAGTTTTTGAGTTCTGTAGAATTCACCCCTTTCTAAATAAGGAACCGTATCGGAAAATTGTCGAAAATCTTCCGAGTCGTGTCAAATTTTCACTGTCCAGTTTACAATCAAACCCTTCCTATGCTAAAAAGCAAAAACGATCCATTAATTGACACAGATACATAGTCTGTCATATATTTACTACAGAGAAAATATGCAGTTAAACACTTAAACGAAGATACAGTTGTATTGCCGCAGTGGGAAAACGAAAAGATGAAATTTACAGAAGACTGGTCGATGAATATAAAAAAAATGAAAACATATCATTTGAAAATTCAAAATATCATAAGAGTTGCTATAAATATTTCAAAAGTAAGTTTTGTCTGTACAAAGACTTTGTACTACATGTACCAATTCTAACGACCAGTCTCTTCTCATATACCAACGAGGGCAGTAGATCTACAACTTATTCTGATTTTTCTGTTTGACTGTATATTTTGCAATTGTATAAAGCCTATAAGCAAGTTACACAACTTCATAAGGTATCCTCTGAGGAGCAAACTTGTATTGAGTGTTGCTACATATATCTCCTACAATGATCTGACTTACAAAATAACTCAGTGATAATTTTAAGATTAAATCTTTATACCATCGAGCTTGCATCGCTAAATATTTGCTACACAATTTGAAATCAGAAAGTAAAGAGCTATTTAATTCTGAGCATAAAACAGCTTTTGCTAACATTTCGACGATTAAAGACGACGTGCATGTATACAAGGAAGTATTCTGATTAACAACTTTACTGATTACTTGATCAGTTAACCGGGCTTAATTTCTGCTCGAGGATCGCCGCCGAGAAAACTACACAACATATTATCAGCTTCAACAAAAACTATAAAATGTTAATTTAAAGTTATATGTAAACAGCCTCAACAAGACCAAGGTAAATCCGATATTGTATACAGTATCTCTATAATGTTGTCTTATGCCGTAATGACGGAAAACTACCCGTTTAAAATGACTGTGATATATAGTCTGTCAATTTTAAAGATCTGAGCAGTGACTGCGAAACTGGTTGTAAGCACTTTATGCAGCTACTAGTATTTTACAGAAGCAGATAGAGGGTAAAGTTGTAATTCAATCAGATGAATATCCATTATCTAAAAACATTTCACTGGACTATTCAATTGAAATTATGGCACCAGACTGCTTTAAAAATATTTCTGTATTGTTTTTTGGATGATGGCACATCTGCGGCAGTCAATAAAGCGTACCATATTCCTATTGACAAAGTTCTTAGATGTATGGCTTTAGTAGAATGTATATTATCTTTATTTATTTTTTTACTCTAGTTCATTTATGTTTATCATTACAAATGCACCGTATTTATGGACACACCTTTGATAATTATTAAACAAGTTTGAGTGATCAGGAGATTAGAAAAATTGAAAATGGGGCATACATTCTACATGGCATTGTTTTTCTTCTGGGGTACAAATTTTATCCAAGACAATGTCGACCTAACAACAGAAACAATAAGTTCTCCATATGACTTTGGTTGGCTAAAAGGCAACATCGGTCCGGTATGATGTCATCCAACTTTCTACAAGATTTGATCTGTTCACGCATTGGTATAGGTATAGGGGGAGGGTTGAGATTTCCCAAAACATGTTTAACCCCGACACAATTTTGCGCCTGTCCCAAGTCAGAAGCCTCTGGCCTTTCTTAGTTTTGTATGATTTTTTATTTTAACTTCTTGAGTATATTTCAAAGCTTAGTATGACGTTCATTATCATTTCAAACTAGTACATTTTTGTTTAGGGGCCAGCTGAAGAACTCCTCCAGGTTTTGAAGTTTCTTGCTGCATTGATGACCCATTTGGTGGTCTTCGGTCGTTGCCTGCTTTTTGAACGGGTTGGTGTCTCTTTGCCAAATCCTTCATGTCCATTTCCCAATTTTTATTTCAATTTGTATATAGTAGATCTTATGTCCGCTTTGAGCAAAACCTCTGCTGATATATACCCATACAAAGATATTGTTGACTTTTTTCAAAACTACCTCTACCCTTTTTTTTGGGAAAATATGCGCAATTTTCATCAAATTGTGAAATTTAGAATAAACCATGAATTTGACTGAAACTTCGATTTACAGACCCCCTTTCAAGAGTCAAGTCCTGCTTTGGAATGAAACTCCTTTTTGTCAGTAATGATACATAGTTAGACCCTCATATCTGCACATACAGTCATTTTAGGCATGAAAAATGTATAAATGAGTGTTTTTCAGTTTGAATTCGTGACAATAACTACTGAGACTGCTCTGTTTGGGAAAAAAGTTGTCTTTTTGGGAATAATTTTAAGTCATTTTTTTCCAAATTGGGATTCTTATTCAGGGGAAAAAGCCTTTATTCTCCACTAATAAAGGCAAACAATATCACTGCCATGCCAAGGAAGTTGTCTTTGTACGGACATGTTGACCGATAAGAATGATGAGATTACAAGATAAAATGAAGCTATAATATTCCGATATCGCAATATTCCATACACCTAAATGGTCGAACATCTCATTGGTCCGACGTTTCGATCATTTAGGTTACACGCTAACGGAATTTTAACACAAGAAAGCCAAATAAAAGGTTCAGTATTAGGATAACCTTGTCCTCCCTTTTGAAGCGGTGAAACAAGATATAAAAAAGTAATACTTAGTGCCAAAGTAGCCGAACGTCATCACTAGCGTAATTTAAAAAAAGTACAAACTACTTTGTCAAGTGTTGTTTGATTAATTAGATATCTCAAGATACACGGCGGCCGACTAAAGTAAAATCAAACACAGCTTGACGTACAATGAGTAATCATATTTCCTTGTGATATTTTATATTAAAATTGTCAATTTGTTGATATAAATATACTAGTAGCACTTTGCTCATTTTAGTAATGTTAATCAATTTTATATATTATAGTTAGTACTCTTATCATATCTGAGTTAGTGATGTAAATGGAATTGCGGTATGATCCAGACTCAACATATTGCACTACAATAATAAAAAAAGAAATCTGCCCTATTGTTGTCTCATCTTGAAGCAGTTGGCAGGCTTTCAAACTAACAGGAGACCATTCGCTTCCTCAATTTTATTGTACAGAATATCATGGGACTTTTCTAACCAATTAAAAATACGTCATATGTTATATTTTCCCCTTGCTTTAAATATTTTATTTCGGAATATTTATATCAAATTTAAAGATATATGTTTGTAAATACGTGTAATCTAATGATATGGAGGAATTATAAGATTTAGATGATGCAAGGGTGACTATTGATACATTTGTGTTACTTAATGATTGATTTTCAAAGACTCCGAGAGAAAACGTTACGTAAATGCGTTACCGTTAAAATCAACCAAAATTAATAAATATTATGATAGAAATATATTTTCCCAACAGTAATACAGCATTTCCATAAAATTGTTTTGTTTTTGCATTTGTTTTGACTCGATTTTTCCACTGGAAGTATCCGAGAATTGAAATTGCACCCATGACCTTTGACCTCGATTTAAAAAAAAATGCACCATAATTTCTTTTGACGACCGGGATATTTAGAAAGTACACATTCTTAGCTTTCCAATGATATATAATTTAGCCGTGTGTTAGGTAGGTGCATTAAAAATGTAAATTTGGCTCTCATATCACTCGCCTAAGCTCCTATGGCTAAAATAGAACATAGGAGAAAATGATTTTTTTTTTGCTTTTGAAGAAAATAGGACAATTCAAAGAACATTAAAAATAAATTGAAAAGCCAAAATAATCATTGATGAGAGATTTAACCAAAAAAATTAAGGTGAGCGATTCAGGCTCTTGAGAGCCTCTTGTTAAAAAGAGGTTGAGTCGTATCTTTTTATGACTTTCAAAATATTTTTTTTGGTCAAGGTAGTTTTTGATGAAGTTGAAGTCCAATCGACTTCAAACTTAGTATACATGTTCCCTATGATATGATCTTTTTAATTTTAATGCCAAATTAGAGGGTTTACCCCAATTTCACGGTCCAATGAACATAGAAAATGATAGTGCAAGTGGGGCATTTGTGTACTGGGGACACATTCTTGTTTTAATTGAAATTTTATTGCTATATGATACTTTGTCTTCCCCTTTTTTTTTTTGTAAGAACCAGTGTTTTTTCCTACATATTTAGTGCAATTGTATCTATACAGGTTGCACTATAATAAACCATTCATTCATTTAGCTGGGTAGGTAGGGTAACTGTTATTAGGCCCAAGAGGAAAAAAATAATTCTGGAACTATAAATGAATATAGAAAACATAAACTGAAAAATCTGTTATCATGGTTAGTTTAATTGTATTCTCAGTTATGAATTCAACCAAATAGACACAAAGAATAGGGTGGAAGAAAATATTTTATTCAACAAATAAGGGCCAATAGCATACTAACAATATAATACATTTTGTAATAATTAATAACATATATAACATAAAGGAAATAGAGCATTGCCACGACGTGACAAATTACATTGAAAAAATTACAATTTTTCTTTTTTACGCCAAATGTGATGCTATCCAAAATTTCTGGGGAGAACACTGAAGTTATTTCAATTTTAAGCCATTTTTACTAATAGTTATTTGATTAAAGTATTTCAATGTCTAAATGACTGTTGTCTGTTTCAGGAACCTGACAGTGGACATCCTGCTAGATTGTTTCAATTGTCAAATGCAGCAGGTAAATTTACCTGTGATGAAATACCAGATTTTGCACAGGTAAGAAATAACACTTTATGGATTACTGTCTTTGTCTTTGTCTGCAGCTCAAAAATGATGCCCGTCTTATTTATTCTGTTGATGGTTTCTAATTAAATTCCCCATTTTACCGAAAGGAAGATATTATTATCCCTCCAAGGATATTGAGTCCCACTTTTCTTAGGAACTACAAATAAGAACTTCCTGAAACTTATACCAAGCATCATGATGAAAACATGCTTTACTGTCAGATCAGTTCTCACATTAATTACTTGTCAACCTCCATGTTTTATTGTTGATACTCATGTTATTATCAATTATCTTTGAACTCTCAATAGTAAAAAGATTTTATAATTATCTATAATAGAAAAACAAAGGACATGGGTTATCCATTCAGGACACAATATCTGCACATGCACAACAAAAATAAACCACAAAATCAGGCAGGGTCAAATTAAAACATACAGAAAGAAGTACATATTGAAATTAAAATATTTGATTTTCAGTTGGTTTCGAAGAAATTAGAATAATTTGTATATGTATTATTTATGTATATTGTTGTATTTATAGCCGGATTTAGTGGAAGATGATGTGATGATATTAGACGTGTGGGATAGTGTTTATATCTGGATCGGCAGTGGTGCTAATCAACAAGAGAAGAAAGAAGCAGCAAGACTAGCACAGGTATTAACGTCAACATTTATTATCCCACTTTGAAAAGTGGCGTATACTGTTTTTCCTCTGTCTGTTCTTCCATCTGTCAGTCAGTCCACCCAATGAATATTTTTGTCGCATCTTTCTCAGGAACAACAACATAAGGATTTCTGAAATTTGGTTTGGTCGTTCATAATAGTCAGCTATACATTGTGATGCATTTTCAGATTCATCACTCAACAAATTCCTGTTCACAGAAATATTTTGGCTAGGGTATCACCACTGCTCACAGTTTCACTTGTTTGTCCCACTATGCAGACAGTTCTAGTTTAAACAGAAAAAAAACTTGCAGGACAAAATATTTAGGTGTATCAAAATAGAAAAAATGAGATGTGGTATGATAGCCAATGTGAAAAATATCCACCATAGTTCAAATGAAGTGGATGTAAGCAATTAAAGGCAACCATATTGCCTTCAACAATGAGAAAAATCCATACCTTATAGTCAGCTATAAAGGCCATGACATGAAAAAATATAAAACAATCAAATTGAGAAAACTAATGACCTAATTTGTATGAAAACAATTTTCCAAAAAACAACTATGACTAACATGAACCAACAACAACCACAGAACTACAGTCTCCAGACTAAGGATAGGTACATTAAGAATATGGCACATTTAAACAAAACTGCCTTAAATTGACAGTTTTATGTCCCATAATTTGGGGAAAAACGAAACAGAAAATTTCCCATGTCAAAAGATAGGTTACTCTAACAATTCCAGCAACTGTGTAAAGTTTGAAGTAAATTGATCACAACATGACTGGCGTATTAAAATTATAATATTTCATATATATATATACCGGTATACACCAATATCAAGAAATGGCATCCATTTACATCTGGTATTTTTTCAGGAATACATAGACACAGATCCAGCAGGCAGGGATCCAGACACACCTATGTATATGGTAAAACAAGGATTGGAACCCCCCACTTTTACAGGATTCTTTGGAACATGGGATAGAGATATGTGGAGCGTAAGTAATCATCATATTATACATACCTGCCAAATTTTCAAAATCTCTATCAGGGATTTTAAGCTCAAGAGGATCAAATACTCTAATATATATTGTCATTTATGTTTTTAATCTACTACTTTATTGTTTGAATGAGTATTATATTTGAACTTAAATTATCTTTTAAAGTGGTACATAACACTACAGGGAGATAACTCTATAAAAATAACACTACAGGGAGATAACTCTATAAAAATCAGACGAATGATTTAATTACATTTTATTGCTAAGGAAATATCAAGCTTCTCAATTATCAAAATAAGTGTTTGTCTAAAACTACTATATATCCAATAAATTTTTCCTATGAAGTGTGTGGTTCAACTTTTTTTTTATTTTATAATTTGTCAAAGGATAAAAGTAAGTAATTGTGTCAAAATTTTACGAGCCAAATTAGTTTTAGTTAAGGTGTTTGGTACCACCTTAACTCACTTGTATGATCAGAGTAATTATCCATTAATACTTCACATGAATTGTTTATTATTGTGACTCTCACCTAGTCGCATTATTACCTTAATAGAAATCTAAAATTATTTATATTAATTTCTCTTTCAGAAAGGACAATCATACCAAGAATTAATGCAACATTTAGGGGATGGAAATGAAGCCTTGACATTAGTTAAAGCAGTAAGTCGTTCCTTTAATACCCTATAATTCTTATATAAATAATACCTGACAGCCTCTTTTTTGTGATGTCTCGGGAAAAATTAAATTGATGCAGGCAGTAAAATTGTATCCATTTAAATACCCTATAAATGAATAATACTTGACAAAGCCTCTTTTTATAAGTATATAGAAAAAAATTGCAAAAAATAAAGAATAGAGAATGAGCAAAAGAAAAAGAAAAATTTCCTTAAATTTTAAGCCTACAGAAATGAAAACCTACATGCAGACCCCATGATATACCGTGTTGATATACATGTAAAGTTTACCATGTCTTATCTTCTTGTTTCAGTCTGATGTCAATGGAGATTTTAGTTATGATTCTGTACCTAAATACCCCCTAGAACAATTAGCTGTGTCAGCAGAAGAACTTCCAAGTGGTGTGGACCCCTCATGTAAAGAGGTAGGTGTTTATAAATAGATTGAATTCTAATGTTATAGTTTTCATATGGCCTTATTCATAATTTCAAATTCCATTCTACTGTGAATTCATTAATATTTGTTGGATACCAATTTTCATGACTATTTTTGGGATACAAGGAAACGATGGATTTCAATGTTACAATTTGGTGTATGATTATATGCAGACTTTTTGAAAACAGCAAAATCAAATATCTACGCAATGCAAATTTTCCTTACTCCACGAAAATTGGTACCCACAAAAATAAATGAATCCACAGTAATTGATAACATTCTGTAAACTCAATACTGTGGATTCATTTATTTTAGTGGATATCAATTTTCGTGGATTTCTAAAAACTTGCAGATTCGTGGATATATGATTTACTGGTTTTGCCTATCGATGTATACACAGGCTCTTAAAAATATGTTATTCGTTGAACATTTGAATTCCTGGTTCACCTGTACCCTCGAAACCCACGAATATTAGTATCCAACGAATAATAATGAATCCACAGTATCCCTTTCATGATTTGCTAGTGTCACTCTACACTAAACATTAAAAACCTGATTGATTTTATTTATTGTTGGTGTCTTATGCCACTTTCAGCACATTGTGATGTGGTAGTCAGTTTTTATTGGGGAAGGAATACTGACAATCCTAGTCAATTGAGATTAGAGTGAATCACACCTGACACATGCAAGATTCAAACTCATAACTGTAGTGTTGATAAGCTAGTGTTGTGTTAGATGACTCTGTCACCAAAGCCCTATTAAAGCCTGAATTGTATGAATTAGAGAAGTCAACGAGTACTCGAGTACTCGAGTATCGCTTGGTAGTACTGAGTATCGATTACCAAAGAGATACTCCACTAATCTGTTTCCTATTAGAATGGTTTTGTTTTCTTACATTTAAACAAATTTAATTGAGAGCGCCTCCTGGGATTTTATATAGTAGTCAAAAGTAATAAAATTTAAAAACACAAATTCGAATGTTTGCGTTTTTAAAACAGTTATTTAAAAAAAATCCAAACAGAGGTATAATTATGTAGGATATATGGCACGAGCATTTTCTCCAAGGCTGGCCATGCTGACACTTTTAGCTAATCTTAGTCGATTCCCCACCTCTGTACCATAAAAGCATATATTTTTTACAGTATAACTATTAGGTACCTATTCAACTGAGAAATCACTATGTCCCAGAAAAAGTTGACAAGATAATTCAAATTAAATAAAAACAATTTTTTTGCACCATGTGTCTCTTAAATGGTTAATGACGTTTAATTATAACCCCTTTGTTAATCATTAAATGTGTTTTTTACGGTTCCAAAATACTGTTATTTGAGTAACATTTTTTCTATAGATATTTTAAAATTACTAGTAACTACTTGATTAGATTATACACAATTGGTCCAAATAGTCAATGAGCTATCACTTATGGTATGATATACCTGGGACTATTATCTAGTCCTTGGTAATAATGTTGATCATAAGACAACAACACACAATACATAAATAGTATAATTTTGTGTTTCTATTTTGTAAACGTTTTACCGAGCGAGTACTCGAGTATCGCTCGGTAAATCTTACGAGTAATTGATTAGCAATTCTTCACCGAGTTGACATCCCTAGTATGAATACATAGAAACAAAAAGAAAGAAGCAATATAACAAAAAGCAACCAAAAAAAAGCAGAACAAAATTCAGAGGTCAATTTTGCTAAAGGTGTGAAATGTATTCAAGTTATTTCTGTATAAACATATATACTAAACTACTAGGAAAATGTAGACTTCAGAAATATTAAAGCCAATTTGTTTTATTTATTATTTGTTTATTTCAGATCCACTTGAGTCCAGAAGACTTTGATAGACTTTTTAAAATGAAATACCAAGATTTTGTTAACAAACCACAGTGGAAGCAACAAGAATTAAAGAAGAAATTTGGAATCTTTTAAATTATCATGCTCACTCTAATTTTCCAGGAACTGCTTGGGATTATGGGATATCATTTAAATGACTGTAATCCAGATTGTAATCATGTTTTTCATTGGTCATGTGACAAATTCAACCAATCATGTTTTCAAATTTGTTCATTACCCATAATTCAGTATCTGGATAGCAATAATGTGAAATCACTTAGTACTTATGAAGTAGTTTTTCTGTATTTGAATGCAGATCTTATTTTTATGCAACTTTTTATTTGTTTCTAATGGTTCATATAAATACCTAACTTTAGTTAAAATAACAGCCACATTAAATTATTTCGTTTGAAACTATATAAATGCATGGCGTACACAATTGCTCTTTACTTGTATGCAAGGTAGAATTTAAAGTGCTTTAGGGGTGATTTGTTGATAAATGTGTCCATATTTTTTGACATTCCAAATTTTGATCTGTATTGTCCTATTATATTCAAGTATTATTATAAACCTTAATTTATGAAGAAGTACTAATAATTAGATATATGTGGATTTTAAGGGAAAAGGACTTTTTGTCTGCTTAATACATATCTGAATTTATGTTTCAAATTTGTGATGTTTTTTGTTACTTTTCTATAAGTAAGTCTTTTTATGAATTGTTATTTCTGTTGAGTGTTATATATATACAACATATATGCAAATATTTAAAACAAAATATCATTTTATTCTATATATTTAAGTTTTTCTAAGAATGTTGTTTTTATATATTTTTTGCTAAAATAATAAAATGGAGAAAAATATAATTCAATTGCCGTGCAGACTTTTGAAGATTTTAGCAATATCATATTGAAGATGCATTGAGTTTTGTTTGCAATTAAATATTTAAAGATGTGTTGAGCAATATATCAAAAGAAATAAAACCTCCAATTTTATTAAAAATTACATTTTAAGATAAAATCTTGAAATTTCATTCAATTACCGGTATATCTACACCTCTGACTTTTTCTGTCTAAACTAAGTAAGGAATTTATTTATGATTGACATATTTCATAAGCCCCATGCTTGCTAGTAATTGATGAAAATTAGCAATTATAACTTTGAAAATCATGCATTTATAAAACATCAAGTTTTAACAGGGTATTTTGCTATTATTGGTATTAAATTGAATCATTTAGCCCTTTACAAGAAAATTGATCTATATCCCAACTTTCTCTTCCGCCACCCATTGTACTTGTAATCAGTACTGATAAAAAACAAACCAGGTATTTTGCTATAATTGGTATATAAATCTTTAAGTGCTTTGCAGTAGATCTTTATCCCAACTTTCTCCTTCAGAGCAATGGTACTTTGAATCAATATTTGGCCCGTGGTGTGGTCAATGCCTTCTATCCTTGACCGATGTATAAACTGACAGCTATAGTTATTTGGAATCTCAAACATTTCTACAGATAAAAGAACATTACGTTTTTTTCATTACAATCATATCATTATGTGCAATAACAGTTATTACATTCCAATAGTCAAAATCAAACATGTTGTGTTTTGCATGCGTTTAAGTGTATTTTTAAATTATGTATATCAATGCTGGAGAAGGGTTCTTGATTGTAGATATTTTTTTAAGAGAAGAAGAAATTGAAAAGAGATGATTTTTTGAGTCTAGATATTTTGTATGAGAAGAAGAAATTGACAATGGATTGATATACTGTTAACCAACAAATTTTCACATCTTTTGCAAAAAATAAATGGTCAAAAATATGAAAAACTAGGACTTTCTCTTTTATAAATATATATTGTCAAAGTTAGATAATCTTGAATGTATTAAAAGGGAAAAGAATCCCCTGCAGTAAGCTGGTTTACAGATAATGTTTATTGAAGCATTAAATGATAAATGTTATTATGATATGTAATAGGGTATTTTGTAGAAGGAGTGTTTGATGCTAGCTAGCAAGGTGTCCTTCCAAATTGCTAAGGCTTTCAACTGCATTCACAAAAATAGTGTGCTAGTATGGCCTATTTCAGTTATTATGTTGTGAAGGTTACATATGAATCCTATTTTTCTTGTGCTTTGCTTAATCTGCTACGTAAATAGAATTTTCTACAAGAAAAGAACAAAGTTTAAGTGGAGTACTTTTGCACATGTATTTTATGGGCTCTTTGTTTTAAAAAATGTTATTTTAACAAGTGCATGCTGTTAAACAGTGCTTGGTTTTATTAGCAGAACATTCCAGATATACACACTTATGATATATACATATGCAATTAACACTTTCAACATTCCAGTAAGGTTATCTTTAAAAAAAAAAGCAGATCTGAAACACATATCTTCTAAAAAGAAATATTACTGAATCATAAGGGGAGCACCAATAAGCAGTATGTTCATCCAATTAAAAACCTAAACAAATTACATGATAAATTCATTTAGGTGAAATGAAAATGTTATTATGTACACAATTTATGAAGAAACTACTTAAAATAAGATTAGAAAATGTTTATCCTAACAGCATCTTGTGGTGAAAATTCAGTTTCTTTTTTTACTTGCATAATGAGTTATTTCCCTTTGAACAAGAGGCTTCTAATACCTTGATCTATTGACATATCTTTGTTTTACACAAGCCGCATTTTGAACACTTATTCTGCATATTTTCCCAATAGCAGCAGCCAACTTATTCTATAAGCATAATTAATACAGTAAATGAGGTTTTTTTTCTCAAAAAGACTCCCAACCTGGTTCTTGATGAGACATTTTCTTGGAAACAAGAGGCCTACATGGGCTGTAAACATATTAACACTTTTTGTTACCTATTTTTTGCAGGGTTGTATGTTACTGTTATATGTTTGAACTTATTTACATCTACTTTGTTTTTTTAGTAGTATTACAAATCTATATAAATAAAATGTTATATATACAGAGATAAAAATGTTGTTTTGATATTTACACCTCAAAGTCTTTTGGCCCTAGTAAACATTTGCGGAACCTTCCTATTCACTCATATTGTGAACCTCTTGGACACAAACAAACCTCTTACCAAGTGGATTTTTTTCAAAATCTAAGTAAAAAATCTAACCCTAGAAAGTTGAATATTGAGCCAGTGATCATAGACATGTTTGTGTTTATTCCTGTATATATCTGTGGAATTGTTACAAGGAACTTAGTCTATTTGCCAAAGACAGCAGGTCTTTTTTTTTTCTATCTAGGGATATAATCCACGTTTGAATTCATAATCCATAATGAAAAATTTGATTCAGAAATTCATGACGGTCATCATGTTATAGTATTGCAAACATCTCGAGGGAATTTTGTTGGGGAATATGAACTTTAGTTAATGAACCAGTTAAAACCAATAAATGGTTTCCTTCTGATCATTTTTGTCAAACCTGCAACTTTTGTCGCAGAAACAGAAAGCTCGACATAGGGATAGTGATCTGGCTAGAGCGACGCTAGCTTACTTCTTAAAAGCTTATTATTTTGGAGGAGCTGGATGCCTCATCTTACACAGTTTCCGTCAGTCACATGTCCAATGTCCTTGACCTCATTTTCATGGTTCAGTGACTACTTGTAAAAAAAGTTAAGATTTTTTGTAATGTTAAATTCTCTCTTATTTTAAGTAATAGGATAACTATATTAGGTATGTGCGTACCTTGCAAGGTCTTCATGCCTGTCAGACAGTTTTCACTTGACCTCGACCTCGTTTCATGGATCAGTGAACAAGGTTAATTTTGGTGGTCAAGTCCATATCTCAGATACTATAAGCAATAGGTCTAGTATTTTCGGTGTATGAAAGGACTGTAAGGTGTACATGTTCAACTGACAGGTGTCATCTAACCTTGATCTCATTTTCTTGGTTCAGTGGTTATAGTTAAGTTTTTGTGTTTTGGTCTGTTTTTCTTATACTGTATGCAATAGGTCTACTTTATTTGGTGTATTGAATGATTGTAAGGTGTGCATGTCTAGCTGGTAGGTGTCCTCTTTTCATGGTTCAGTGGTTAAAGTTAAGTTTTTGAGTTTTGGTCTGTTTTTTCTAACACTATATGCAATAGGTCAACTATACTTGGTGTATGGAAATATTTTATGATCTATTAGTCATTTGTGCAGGTTTTATTTGACCTTGACCTCATTTTCAGTTCATTTCTCAGTGTTAAGTTTTTCTGTTTTGGTCTGTTTTTCTTAAACTATAAGCCATAGGTCAGCTATATTTGTTGTATGGTAGAATGTTTCAGAATTTCCCATATTCACAATACTGAGTCATTGGAATCAATGTAATGAATGTGAACCCACAGTGTAATAACTGCCCCTAATATTATCAGCCTAAATAACCAGTGTAATGTGAACCCACAGTGTAATAACTGCCCCTAATATTATCAGCCTAAATGACCAGTGTAATGTGAACCCACAGTGTAATAACTGCCCCTAATATTATCAGCCTAAATAACCAGTGTAATGTGAACCCACAGTGTAATAACTGCCCCTAATATTATCAGCCTAAATAACCAGTGTAATGTGAACCCACAGTGTAATAACTGCCCCTAATATTATCAGCCTAAATGACCAGTGTAATGTGAACCCACAGTGTAATAACTGCCCCTAATATTATCAGCCTAAATAACCAGTGTAATGTGAACCCACAGTGTAATAACTGCCCCTAATATTATCAGCCTAAATGACCAGTGTAATGTGAACCCACAGTGTAATAACTGCCCCTAATATTATCAGCCTAAATAACCAGTGTAATGTGAACCCACAGTGTAATAACTGCCCCTAATATTATCAGCCTAAATAACCAGTGTAATGTGAACCCACAGTGTAATAACTGCCCCTAATATTATCAGCCTAAATAACCAGTGTAATGTGAACCCACAGTGTAATAACTGCCCCTAATATTATCAGCCTAAATAACCAGTGTAATGTGAACCCACAGTGTAATAACTGCCCCTAATATTATCAGCCTAAATGACCAGTGTAATGTGAACCCACAGTGTAATAACTGCCCCTAATATTATCAGCCTAAATAACCAGTGTAATGTGAACCCACAGTGTAATAACTGCCCCTAATATTATCAGCCTAAATGACCAGTGTAATGTGAACCCACAGTGTAATAACTGCCCCTAATATTATCAGCCTAAATGACCAGTGTAATGTGAACCCACAGTGTAATAACTGCCCCTAATATTATCAGCCTAAATAACCAGTGTAATGTGAACCCACAGTGTAATAACTGCCCCTAATATTATCAGCCTAAATAACCAGTGTAATGTGAACCCACAGTGTAATAACTGCCCCTAATATTATCAGCCTAAATAACCAGTGTAATGTGAACCCACAGTGTAATAACTGCCCCTAATATTATCAGCCTAAATAACCAGTGTAATGTGAACCCACAGTGTAATAACTGCCCCTAATATTATCAGCCTAAATGACCAGTGTAATGTGAACCCACAGTGTAATAACTGCCCCTAATATTATCAGCCTAAATAACCAGTGTAATGTGAAAAAACGAAATCGACGACTAATATTTTTTTTGGCAAAATTTGATTCTCTGTCAATTGAAGAATGAAATATCTTCAAGGGTAAAAATTCTCACCGTCAAAAATAAACTGTTGGATATGCCCTTAAAACAACAATCATGATTTTTATACAATGCACTAAAAATAACACCAAATTAGGCTGTTTACAAATGCCAATAAGCAGTAATCATACATAATTAACATTTAATAATTAATCATCAAATTAATAAAACAAAACATTTATCATTTTATATGATAATTCCTCAAATTTTATTCAAGAAAATAAAATTGTTTGGTCATGTTGGTATATACGTATAAAAATGTCTAATAATTCAACTCAAATTCTCATACAAATTTGGCGCGAACATGTAGGGTGCGAAGAGACTTCGGGGGCCAACATGTAGGTAGGAATATGTAGGGAGCGAAAGTATATTGGACGCAAACAGATCTGATACCTCCTGGCATACATTGTACATATACATTGAGCATGGTCCCACAAACAGATAACACTAATGTTGGTTAAAAGATATTAAGAGTTAACACTTCCTAAATGATACCTAAAGATTTTCAGGGTTCCTCTTCACCAGACTCATATATTGACTATTGTGTTTTTATCTCTCTCATTTCTGATATCTGCATCGTCAAATGATCACCACTATATTGTACAAATTTGTTTTCCATAATATCAAGCTTCATTGAGCTGGTGCCATTTTTCTTAGCAATTATATAATTATAATCAAGCACGTTTCAGCAAATGAAAATTAATTTAATTTTAAAAATAAATTTAAATCAACATAATCAAGTTTCACATGTTTCAAAGAAAAAAGTTTAAAAATTTGAACACATGGTTTTATATTGACTTATGCAATCCATGTCCCCCTTCTCATGATTGTAGTTCTTTATTAATTTCCTATAAAGCTAGCTACATGTATAGTTTACAATCTAATTGATACATTCAGAATAGAAAGATGCATTTTGCATAGTACAGTAATATGAAGTTTGCTACATGTATTTAAAGACCTTGAAATGCTTAAACCTTTTTAAAAAGTTTAAAAACGTTTTCCCTCCAAAACTTTCTTCAGCGTTTAATAATAATATTGTTGTTGATGCTGCAAGCCCTTGATACCAATTCATGAACTGATACTTCTGAATTTGACAGTTCTGTTTTGTTCTGTCCAGGTATTTCCTCCATTATATATTGGGGCTCTTCCACTTGGGATATATATGGTTTTAAAATATTTACACAGATATTTACAGTGTGGTGGGGTGTTAAGTTTAAAAAACTTTATATACAGGTAAAACTGAGAATTTTAAAACCAAGTGATTAAAATTATGTGCTATTTACATCATTTATAAATTATAATTCTACCTATATATAGCTAGGTTAAAGTTATTGATTTGACAGTGAAAAAAAATACCCCATATTTTAATTTATGCCTTATACCATTACCAAAATATTAAAAAAACGATGCTGGAAACTTAAGGACAGCTTGTTGTCATTCTTGACTAAGGCATTCTTACTTACATGACCAATGACTTCTTTATAAATTAGTTTGATAATTTAGAATTGAGTTATCTTCCCTTATTTTGCTTAATTGAAAAAACAAAAACAAAACATATCAGTTATGAATTTTTAATTTTAGTTTCTTGAGTATGTTTTGGAATTTAATACATGTATGAGGTCCATTATCACTGAACTAGTACATATTTGTTTAGGGGTCAGCTGAAGGACGACTCCGGGTGTGAGAGTTTCTCGCGGCATTGAAGACCCATTGCTAGCCATCAGCTGTTGTCTGCACTATGGTCGGGTTGTTGTCTCTTTGATACATTTCCCATTTCCATTCTCATTTTTATATCAAACAAAACTAATGCTGTATATAATGTCATTGTAAAACAGTCAGATTAATTCAATAAAACATATAATTTTCTTCATTTACATTTTAAAATTTACAAATGAATCACATTTCCCACTAAACATGTATATTTCTTAAAAAGATCTACATCCATGACATCAATTGTGTATACATGTGAGAGAATTTGTTTTCTGCATTTTATAATCTAAAAGAGGGACAAATAAGATAAAAAAAAAAGAAAAATAAATGTAAATAATAATCCCTCATATTAAGAATAGACCTGTCCTTCCCCATCCAGATCCTGTTAAAAAGCATAGATGTAGATGCCTTGTTTCAGTAGAAGAGTAATTTAACAGTTATTAAGGGGAACAGATTAAGCACTGCTTTCCAACCTTAATTTGATTGTAATAATTATAATATTTTGATATTATCACGTTCATATATGAGACAATATCTGAAAAAGTCTAATTTCCATGTCCCGCACTTCACCAGCAATTATTTTTTTATTCAACCATCTTTTTTGAAAATTTTAAGTTTCAGTATAAACTAAATTATATAATGCACCATGGCCTGTCAATTAAACACTCATTCTTATATTTCTTCCAATAAAACATTGTAATTTAAATGTTCAAACCCCCCTAAAATCATGTTGTCCCCTGTGTTTTTTTGAAAACTAAATCATTCAAATAATATCAAAATTAATTAAACAGGCGTCCGATTCTCACATATATGATAAATTATATAATAAACTTGCCCTTAATTTGTCTTTTTATATTATAACTATAGCATGTAATAAAATTTTGCAAATTTTAAGAGAAAAAAAATTTGTCCCCAGGGGTGATTTCCCTCCTGTTACCACTGGGTTTTTTTACCTGTGGAAACGTTTACAAGACCAATAGTTATTTTCCCATTATGTATTGTGAAGAGCATAATTTCCTGAATGCATTAGTACAAAGAAATAGTTGGAAAGGCGGCCAGGTTTGAAAATTCAAGCCCATCCAAGGTAAAAATTTATAGAAAAATACTTATTGGTGTTCTATCCTGTTACAGCCTTTTCTTACACTTTCTGAGAATATTTTTAAGTGTGCACCACAGCATTAAGTGTGTTTTTATATCATCTTTTTAAAAGTTATATGTCACAGGAAATACACTTACATTTAATGTGATAAAAAGGAAAAAAACTATCGCGTAATTCCTTTCTGTTACGTTCTGTCATGTTACCTGATAAAAAGTAACAGCACAACCATCATCAGTAACAGGAAGGATGTTCAAGACAATTTCACTGAAGAATCGAAAAGTTAATCTACTATATGCCAACCATTTCATTTAATATAAGTTATCACCACCATATCAAATAAATTCCAAAACAATATATAAATAGGTTTTTTGCTTTTGATAACAGCAGAGAACATTGTGCAATTCTAGTATAGTAGATAGTAACAGAAAGGAATTTATTTTAGAATTTTTCATTACCTAGGCAGATTTTTCATCTTGCAAATACAGTTTCAAAGGATAAATGACATTGTTTGCTGTTATCTTCCAATTGTGACCAATTTAAAATTATGTATTTTTCTTATCTTTGAAATAAAGCAGAAAAATCCTTTCTGTTACCAACTCTGTCCTGTTACCGTTGTGCTGTTATTCAAGATTCTTTCATGTTACCGACATATCTGACTATATTTAAGTATATTTCTAAACCTTTTGTATTGCAAATGCTAAAATCAATAATTGGCATTTGATAAACTATTGCAGGATATACTAGTAAACCACAAATAGTGTCTTAAACTTATTCCTTATTCCCATTAGAAACTTTTTAAAATTGATTCACTTTAGTAACAGGAAAGAACTGGATTTTTTTTGTACCATTTTTAAAATTGCCATTGTTTCCTTATTAAACAATTGTTTGAATTACAGATAACAGTTCCTAGATCCCCAATGTGTGTTCTTCGATTTGTGCTATTAAAATACTGGGTATAACAAATTTTTTTTTGTTTTTTTTTATTTCCAAAAATTAGACTTTTTCAGATATTGTCTCATATCTGTTTTGGCCTTGTTATTAGTCAGAGGCTTGCTGTTTTGGCCTAAGGCTAAAACAGGTGGCCAAGGATCAATAACAAGGCCAATACAGAAATACATGAAATAGTACCTTTTTTAATTAATACAGTGTTACCATATATTTTTATTTCATTTCACAATTCACAAGGAATAATTTTTTTTTTATCTAGAAATGGAAATATCTAAATCTAAGTTTCTTTTTATAAGCATGATACATGTACATTTTTTAAGATGAGATATCAAATGATCTGGTGATGTTTCCATGTGTCTTCAGCATTTTCTCATCTGATGAAATTTTCTACCCTTTCCAGTCACTGTAAAGTGTTACAAATTACAAAAAAACTTACATTTCATACACATAAATAGTAATTGGAAAGGTACTGCGATGCACATGATGTGTTATCATGGTTAATATGCAGAAACAAATTGATTATTGAAAAAAAAGATTATGTAGGAGTTGAAATTATATGATTGAAAATGACAGACCTATCCATCTAAGCCATCTGACCAAAGAATTACAGGTCACCCTTCCACAATGCATATGCCTGGTTTGGGTTTACAAATTAAATGACAGTTTACAAAACATGAGAAGCGGAAGTAAATGGTAAATGTATAACAAAACAAATCAAAATTAAAAAAAAATCTAGGCAAATTCAAAATGGAGAAGTTCATGAAAACTGATAAAGAAAAAAAAAAAATAACATCTCATTGCAAATCTATAATTCCTATTTTCATTTCAGATTTCTTAATTAAAATGGCTGACAAACCAAAATCACGTGATGATGAATCCCTCAACTTTGAGAAGTAAGAGAAAGAATTACATGCTGCCGTGGATGCTGATCAGAGATACTGGAGAGAAAACGATGCTAAGTTTAGGGCAGTACATCAAAAAGTAGCGACTTATGATGAATTTAGGTTTGTGAACTTGTAAATGAGATCTTTATACTGCAAATTCAGAACTGTATGTGATATTTTTATTATTGCAAAAATTGGGATAGGTCAAGGTTCTGGACTTAGGACAGACATATACAATATGTGATTACAAGTACTCAAACCTCCCTATATCCTGGTACAGTGGTACATGGTACAGTGGTACATGGTACAGTGGTACATGGTACAGTGGTACATGGTACAGTAGTACATGGTACAGTGGTACATGGTACAGTGGTACATGGTACAGTGGTACATGGTACAGTGGTACATGTATAACAGGAAACATCCTGTTTGGGGCAATTACAAGAAAACAACTCACAAAGAAGACAAAACGAAAAAGAATTTGAACTGATCTTGAAAGATTCCAAGAGGTAATAACGCATACACGAAAAACACATTCAAACGTTTTAACATATTGTATTTCATTTACTTGTATTTATTATTATTGATAATAATAATCTCTGATACTTTTAAAAGTTGTTTAGTCATTATTTAATATCCAGAAACCAAAGATATTGTTTTTAAATTAAAGATTGGCAACAAAGTAGAAAAATGTTCGAACCATCCATTTAAATAAGGTAAAACCCGCGTTGAATATTTTGTATTTGAACTTCAACCAGCACTGTCTTTTGATTTTCATTATCATATAATGTGTTTATGTAACTATTTCTGTCTTTTTAGAGGAATCCTGCCTGACAACAGAAACGACAAAAAATACTCATAACTGAACAATCGTCCATTACCAGGACGATATATTGTCCAATCATAAAACTGTTCATTACATACAATTTTGACTGTAAAAAGAAATAGACAACGTCAACTTCGCTTGGGAAAGGGGAGAAATATTTCAAAACTAACATGCAAGGAGCGTTTTGCATAAATGTATAATAATCACCTATTTGTGTGTTTGTTTTAATCTATATTCCTTGCCTCCATATCATACATGTATGGCTATCTGTGATTATTTTGAAACTGTTGTTTGAGTTAAATACAAATATCAGGAAGGTATGACTCGCATGTCTATATTCTAATATAATATTAACGGTATCAATGTGTCTGCATCAGATGCGCATTGCGACTCACAAAAATGTCTCTTCTGAGATGCTTAACCCAAAAATATTTAAAAATACAAAGTATTTTTTTTTAAACCCAGTGATATAAAAAAATTAAATTACACTTTACTAATTGCATTCGTCCTTTAGCCAACTACAAGGATTTGCAGGAAAAGGAAATCTGATAAGGAATCCTTATCTTTTCTAGAATGGCTTATAATAATTAAATGTAAGCATTCTAAATAAGTGTAAGTAACATAGACAGAAAGATTTGAATAATTTTGGAAGGGTCTTTCAGCAATTCTATGTTTAGTAAAGCATGATAAATACGGGATTACTAATCGTCTTTAATGAAATCTGTGTTGAAGTTATGCTAATGTCTACAACAAATGGTTCAATCACAAAAATACTGATCCCCGGAGAAAATTAAAAACGGAAAGTCCCTAATCAAATGGCAAAATTTAAAGCACAAAACATCAATCGGATAACTGGTACAAGGATAATCGTTTGTAGAAATTGGTCGATTCAACCTGGTTTTATTGCTGGATAAACGTCTCAACAACCGACTTTATATGTTTACATTCGATACTCCATAGTAATTGCTAATTTATAAACTTCGGAGTTGGAAGGTAAACGAATGATGAACAGTAATGCAATGATCGTCAGATAAACAATAGACATGTTCATTTTAGATTGGTTTAAGTATAACCTAGTTTTTACTACGTGGTTGAAAAATTAAAATGGAAAATCAAGAAGTTTTAGTTTGATTGTCACTGAAACGATTCCCCACTAGAGACCAAATTACATAGAAGTATGAAACTATAGCCTGGTCACCATACGGTCTTCAACAATGAGCGAAACCCATACCGCAATGCAAACGTAAAAAATCAACAGCCATATTTATGTACAAAACAATAAACGAAAACGATATACAGCAACAATCCATTGTCCTCTGTGATTTATCGTCCAGGTATATGAACCCATTCCGTGATCATTGTAGTTGGCAATGTTGTTGAATCTGAAAGAAACAGCTTCATTTTGAATATTCTTCCTGAAAGTTTTGATATATATGTATAATCAAGTACATGTATGCATCTACTGCTAATAACATTTACGGAACTAATGTTACTACAACGGATGCGCATTTTGATAATTAAGTCTACCTGGTGTTGCTCAATGTCGAAATATTTGGAAATTCAACCCTAGTACAAACGTGAAGAGCTACATTTGTAGTTGTACAAAGTTAACATATGTGTGATGCTTTATCATTTTCCTGATCCTCATTAGTTTAATGTTGATATACTATTTGCCCTCAGTACATGTTTCCTTGAACATGTCATTCATATAATTTTTGAAGATTAAGTGTGTTTGTGTGTATTTTATATTGGAGCAAAAACACGCTGATAACCGAAGATTTGTTTTATCCCGAACTCGTAATTGTATGCGCGTCAAACGAATTAGATTATAAGCCAGGTATCTTTGTTGAGTTGATACATATTTTGAGGCCCATGTTTATTAAAATATCGTTCTTTTTTCTAATGTGTGTATATGGCACTTGTTTATAATGTGTGTTGGCGTTCGTTTTTGTTCCAGCTAAGTGTTTCTGTTGTTTCGTTGTTTTTCTCTTATAGTTGATGTGTGTCCCTTGGTTTAAGTTTGTAACTCGGATTTGATTTCTCTTTATCGATTTATGACTTTTGAACATCGGTATACTACTGTTGCTTTTATAATGAACTACCATATTAAACTGGGAAAATACACAGTATGCCACTGCTGGTTGACATTTCGTTTCTGTTGGTACATCCAGTCCAGTAGTCCACACTCTTGTGTTGATATGAACTATCATTGATATGGTCATTTTCTCAAAATTTACTGTGTATGATTTATTTTATTATTTGAAACACTTACGTTTTTCCGTTCATTGAGTTATAAATGCAATAGCCGTATTTGGCATAAGTTTTTGGGAATTTAAATTAAAGTAGTACAATTTCATTTTTTAAGCCTTCCAACTGTTTTAATTTGAGCACCACTAATGAGTCTTGTGTAAACGAAATGGGCGTTTGGTGTACTTAATTAAAAACCTGGTCTCTGATGACTTTTTACACATTTACCTTTTCCTATTTTCGATGTGTCCAGTACGAGCTGACATTGTTTTCCTGAATAAAAGATTCTACCGTTATCTGAGCTAGAGCAGAGACAATAGTAACTATTCTGTGTATTTCTACATATACCATTGTTAATGCATGGAGAGCTTTGACATTTACCTGTACCTATAATTTAAAGAAAACGTGCAAATTTAACATAATTGAATTCCAAAATGTAATGCTTGTCCTTACTTAGAAGCATTACATTCTGTGGTTGTCGTTTATTAATGTATATCATATTTTGGTTTTCGTTTATTATTTTGTACAAAAACATAAACATTAAAAAGGGAAAAATGTATGAAAGGCAGTCATGCTACCTCTTATTTTTCATATATATATATATACAATTGTTGAAGGTAACCTATAATTGTTAATTTGTGTGTCATTTTGGTCTCTTGTGTGGACAGTTGTCTCATTGGCAATCATACCACATCTTTGTTTTTAAATGACTGAGTGAAAGAAGTTGAAATCGCTCGTTAAGAAGAAATGACAAATTTTATGATATCAAAAAATGATATACACAAATTGAAAATTGAATGTGACAATGCTTGTGCAACACAGTTGGAAATTTGATAACAAATGGCTCAAACAACAATTCGCCAAATGTGATTTGGTTTACCTTGCATTGTTTGCAATGTTGTTCTTGCTAATATAGGCGTTGTTGTTGTTGATATAAGCGGCGCAGACGATGAAGCAGACGACTGTTGACTGCAGGAACCGTCTGGCTGTACAGGATGTCCAATCAACCCAAATCTCATTGATATATGATTATGGAATTTGATTGGATTTATACGCAGACATTTTACAACAAAAGGTTCGTCAAAAGTATTGGTAACTTTTGTGTTTTCGTCAGAGTTGCCTGTAAAGAGCTATGAAAAAATCGAAATGAATTTTAACAATACTAAAATTTCTTGACTAAAGATATTTTCCTGTCATATATATATACAAAGACGGATGGTTTTTTTAGTAAGTAAGTTTGTAATTAAGTAAAAACGTGTCACGATAAATAGATTGAAATCTCATTATCATATTAGAACAATTCGCCTATAATCAATTATAAGATATTCATATCATAAGAAGGCACAAAATCATTGGAAGATATAGAGGAGGATTTGAAGTGCTGACAAGTCGACGAAGATATACGAATGAATGAGTTGAAGTACATATGAATGGATGGCTAAATGAATAATTAATGCATTGATTTGTAGCTTTAAGTGGAACAAAAAAGTTAATGGATGACGATTTTGGAAACACAGAGAGTTATCTATGTATTACACTCGTGTGTGAAATCATGTTTATACGTCTGGAGTATTAAATTTTAAATCTGTTATCTTTTGTTCGCTATTATTCGCGTTTTTCTCTGTCCTATATGTTCTTCCATTTATTTGCATTATAGTCCTGTCATGTAATGTTGTCATTTTAATGTTATATTTAACATGTTTAACGTTGCCATAAAAGCGGTGGTTTGGCATGCCACAAAACCAGGTTCAACCCACCATTTTGTTTTCTTAAAATGTCCTGTACCAAGTCAGGAAAATGGCCATTGTTATATTATAGTTCGTTTCTGTGTGTGTTACATTTTAATGTTTAGTTTCTGTTGTGTCGTAGTTCTCCCCTTATATTTGATGCGCTTCCCTCAAATTTTGTTTGTAACCCGGATTTGTTTTTTTCTCCAATCGATTTATGAATTTCGAACAGCGGTATACTACTGTTGCCTTTATGTATGTTAGAATTAAGATGAAAAAGACATATGTATTACGAATCTACCTACAGCGCCGCTTTTACTATCTAGTGCACGCCAGCTGTTGCAATCATCACTATAAAGTATGCGATAAGACTCAACCCATTCCTGACAACAACCATATTTACCTTGAGTTACTATGCCTGTTAAGTTGAAATTTTTCTTCATTTCTATCTGTAAAACAAATTGCGATGTAGTGTGTACTTTTTGAAGCTAAAAATAATAAGCATGCAATAAGTGGTGCACAGTAAATAAGCATGCAATTACCCATGTGAATTCCGAACATTTACCGCTAATGACATGTTCAAAAGTCATACTAGAATACACTCTTGCCGTAACAATCCGAAATATTGTAAAGTGTGACAGCGATATTTTCCTTTTTGTTTTATTTTGTAACAATTCAAACTTTATCTAAAAGCAAGCGAATATTGTTCTCAAAACTGTTAGGCTACACGTTAAGAAGTAAATCCATTTTAATCCTAGCATTGTCTATTTCTTGTTATCGTATATATGTTTTTAGTTTGTATTATTCGTTTATAGCATTACGTGACAAATTTCATTATTAGTTATGATTAAGTAAGATTACGTAATTCACTTCATATTGTTTTATGTAAATGGTCAGTTGGATACCATCGGTCAAGCTGTACGGACACCGTGCATTTACAGTGACGTTCATTGTGTTTAGTATAGAACATTTATTGGAATTACCATTTGTTGTATCTTTTCGGAATATTTACTGTTGAACTCATATTGTATACTTGCTGTGCGCTATTGAAGAAGTTGTATATAAACCATCGTAAAGCTTTACTTAGTGTTGTTGACTTTAGCCGGTGACTTTCCTCCCGAATTCTTAATATAACAGGAACGACGAAAACCCCTGTTATAAAAGCAAGAAATTTGAAACCATACTAATGTTGCATCCTTTTTCTTTGGTCATTGATTTGTTTTGACTCAGTGTTTGTTTTATAACTTACTGTTATAGTCTCCTTGATATCTTTTCCGAAAAGGTTATTTAATGAAAGAAAATAAAAAGGAGTTTCTCGTAGTTTTTAAATGTTTGTTTTGGTTTGTGTCTCAGGCCACTATACTTGATCCTTAAAATACTATTTAGTTTTCATCTTTTTTTTTTAATTATATGTGGTAGACAGAGTAGGTGATTAAATAATCTCTCTTTCACTTTCAAGGCTTGGTTCAAGAAATGTTTTCGCTCCTACTTTTCAGGAAAGATTTTGTGGCCAATATAAGCAACCATTTCTTATCATCTAATACTTGTATAACTTATATCTAATTAAACACAATACCTCTATGAATTGATGAAAATTATTAAAGTTAGCAGACCACGATCCCATATGTGTCACTCCATCACTGCTGCTGTACTCTTTAGAGTCAATTCATCCCCGTGACACACTAAAATCATGTACTGTATCACCATGGTAAAGTTCACTTGATGATCGGATGATGAAGTCATTAAAATGAGTTTTTAAAATATCTGCATCACAATTACCAGCTAAAGTTAAAAAAATAAAAGATGCAATTATCAAAAAAAAAATTCTTAAAATGTCTAAGTGATGCAGTTAAGAATTTTGGGCTATTTTCTCAAAATGCCGTATTTTATCTTAGTCTAAGTGATGCATTAAAGCGTTTTGGGCACAGCCAGTCCAGTGGATTGCTCAAATTAGTAACTGTCATTACTTGAGGAATATTTACAATGTTTATTTAAAATGGAATCTTTTTTTCTATTAAATGCTGTCCATACCATACATGAAAACGAAGTATTTTCCTTCGACGAGCCACATTTTAATAAAATTGTCTCTAGAAGTGTATGTTTAGATCATAATTAAGATTGTTAATTTCCTTTCGAAAAAAGTTTTAATTTGCCTTTGTTTTTGTATTTAGTCATTCATTTGATCTGGGAACAGTATATTTATATGTCTATCAATATATATGTTCTTGATTTGAGGTACTATAGTATATTGTATTGAGTAAATTCAAATCTTACCGTTATTTTGGTCGTGTGCAAGTAGAAAACGTTTGTGGAAGAGACTTTTCCTTACAGCTGTGCTAAATGTTAGAACACTAATGCAGAGTATAACTCTCACGGATATGTATTTCTGCAAAAGAAAATATGTTTGGTACCAGGCAGTGGAAATACACTCACATAGTGAACTACATTAACCTTTCAGTTGATAGTTGTCATTTTTTTTAATTTATAAAAATGCATTACTTTAAAGTGAGTCTACTTATCGAGAGACTGTTGTTCCTTGCTTTACGTCAAGCATGCAGCAAGTATTTCTTTCTATGATCGTCATGTCGACGAAAAAATTAAAACGATATAATCGGGAATTTATGCAAGGGGGGTCCACTGGGATACAGGGCTCTGAATCTAAACTGCTAGTGGCATGTGACATGTGACGGTTTTTTTGTTTGACCGTTTTCAACATGAAGGTCGCATTGTGAAGTGCATGATGTGTAGATTGTTAATTGTGTTTGAAACCAAGTGTTTTACTTGAAACCCAGTGTTTTACTTGAAAAAAATCCTAAGTTTCTTAAATTCTATTTTTATTTGGTGATAATGGGTAAGCCAAGAAACAGTTACCAATGCCTTATTGTAAGATTTGAATCATTTGTGGATTAATACAGGTGTAACACAGATTATGCCCAGATTTAACAAGAATTACTAACCCTTTGAAGGGGTTGGTGTTGTTCAATTATAGTTTTATACGATATTTTGTTAAGAATTGTTTGGTGGTTTTTCTTTGTTGTCATATTTGGTAATTGTCTATTTACTCAGCTAACTTTAGTCCGTTGACGTATTCTCTCCCTTTATGAATCTAGAAATCGGTCGAGACATGAATACAATCGCATTATAAATAATAGGAACAACAGCTTTAGAAAAATTAGTACAATAATAGGTTAACATAAAAATGGATAGGTTTAACATAAATTTCAAAATATGTTTACACAATTAATAAAAAGTAAATTTAAAAAAGCGCTAGGTTTTCTTGGACAATCTTTTCAAAACTTACCATAGTTAAAGTATTGAGAGATTGTCAGCGTATACACCTACGTTCTACAAATCTCCAGTGTTGTCATTTTGGTTTCTTATCAGGACTTACTATAGACGTCATGCATGATTTTAGATAAACTTGTAATGAAATTGGGTTATAGAAACAGAATATTATTTCAAAATAAGTACTTTAAAAACTTAGGCCCATAATAAGAAGTTCATGATGATTGCAGAAATTCGATAAAAAGTCGCATTTCAAACTCCTCGTCAATACAAAGAATTTAAAGCAAAAGACATACACCAATAATAATAAACCCATGAAAACTCCCCACAAAAAATGACAGGATCCAGTGTATCCATGTAAGACTCGTAATCGGTTATCTCATGTCATTAACGTTGTCAGCTCTTGTTTGATCTTTACTGTGAATTACGTCAAGCCAAATCGGTAAAAGAAAAGTACCAACCAGACGTGAAATATTACACACATAGGTACAACCGGGGATGTTCGGACACCTTTATAGAAACAGGCTCCGAAAGTGGTTTTCCGTTGTCAGAATGTGTAAAATTTTTTGTCCCATTTTTGTGGGCATATTATAGTTATGATTTATTCCTCTTTTGTTATAATATCACTTATCAACAGTTAAAAAAATGCATATCCACGGGTAAAACCACCTGTGGGGAACTTCGGACAGTTTCGGGTATGTTCGGACATTGTTTCGGGTAAGTTCGGACGATAATGACATGGCTATGTCAGCCCGTTGGTTTATAGAATGTTAGGAATTTTAACGATCTTATTATGCTTATATAGTTTTGGAACAATGTGTCAATAGTGTATATCAGTTATCCAGGCAACTAAAATATTATATTGAATATACTAAGCTGCTGCTCTTTGACATCTGACGTGAAATATCATTGGTATTGTTGATGCATTTCGTAATTTTTAACTGAATAATTCCTGTTGTTGGTAGGCACTGGCTACGGTTACATTGAAATGTAACAATTATTAAAATAAAAATATTGTTACATCGGGGACTAATTTCCGGAATGCAGGCATGGTATGGAACTGATTAATTACGGAATAAACAATAAGATTGGACTATTATATATATATGTATATAAATAAAACCTTTAATGTAACATCTACTATGTTGAATACATTTTTTTAAACTTTGTATTTTCAATGACAGTTCCTACAAATCCAGTAAGCAGTTTTGGAGCATGTTTCTGTCCTGTGCATATTTTGGTGAACCCACTCCAAGCAGCCAATCTTAAACCATGTGATTGATTGATTTTTGTTGCTTAACGTCCAGTGGCAAATAAACCATTTGTATAACTGTATAAACATTTTGTCTTGGTATTGTTTAAGTTTCGATTCAAACGCATCTCAGATTTTATATTTTCCACTAAAAACAAATTGTGTAATATGGAAAATCTTCCTTTGGTCCATTGTTCAAAGTATAATGACAGTAATAACTGTATGTATGCAATTATATACTGGTACTTAGAAGCGAATATTTTTCTCAGTTCTTGACAACAAACAATTGAACTCAGTGGCGAATCCAGAATGTTTGCCTAAGAGGGGGACCACTCCCATCACGCTTCAGTGATTCCCAATATAACCAACCAATATTTTACAAAAAATGGGGGCCCTGGCTACCTGGGCCCCCCTAAATCCGCCTCTGGATCTATATTTGTTTTCGCTTTGGCACTACTAAACTGTAGCAGTTACGGTGACCTATAGTTGTTAATGTCTGTGTCATTTTGGTCTTTTGTGGATAGTTGTCTCATTGGCAATCATACCACATCTTCTTTTTTATATATGTAGTACCTGTACCTTTCAGAATATCAAAACAATTAATACTATCAGCATATTTCATTAATACAAATATTATGATCTAATACATATTCGTTTAGAAACAAAACTATAGGAGGTTCAAGTTTAATAAATATAGCGTGTCTATTTTAGTATGTATTCATCTCCAATATTGTTTGTCGTCATGCATATATATTTATATATATATATGACACTAATACCATTACCATGATTACGATCTGGTTAAAATGATTGATGTGCAAATAAATTTGGAAAAGTCATTGGTTCAGGTATGTAACTGTTAAATTATTTCTTTTTCTCCTTCTTAACCTTTAAGTTGTTACACTTCTCATCCTATAGTATAGTATAGTGAATTAAACAAGTTTACATAATTTAAGCATATCGACAATTTTTTTTATAGAAGATGAGGGAAGACAACGCCATGCCCTACAGCATAAAAAGCAATACTTCGTTTTGCTCACACATTGTTGACAATATATCAAGTAATTGTATGCGACTAACATACAAGCGAGAGGTTTAGCTAATTATAAAACCAGGGTTTGATCCACCATTTTCGACATCAGGAAAACACTGTTCAAAGTCAGGAAATCGACAGTTGTTTTCCTTAAGTTTGATTTGTTTGAGGTTTTGATTTTGCCATTTGTTAAGGGACTTACCGGCGTTTTCGCTTTTCCTTGGAGTTCGGTATTTTTGTTATTTTACTTTTTTTTTTATAATAGAATAGAGAATGCAAACGGAGATTGTGTCATAGTGAGTACAACCCGACTAAAGAGCAAAAAAAAAAGATTCCTCAACGCAACGGGAAATTCCTGAACATTGAAGCGGGCTTCAGCTGGCCCCTAGTTAAGTGAAATGGGCATCATTGTACACTTCGAAAGATACAAATGTACAAGTCTAGCAAAGGCTACATGTTCCTGCCTTTGGACAGGTGCAAAAATGTGGCGGGGTCAAACATGCTTCGTGAAATCTCAACCCCTTCCCATACACCTCGAGTCGATGTAAAATATACAAACGCACAGCAATAACCACAAAAAAAAACCACAGGCACTAAAAAAAATCATATATACCTTCATACTATGTTATGGTTTATAGGAATTAAAGTGTCGGGAGACGTGAGGCTGTACGTGTTAATAAAAAGGCAGTGGCTATTTTGCCGGCTCTGATTAAAATATCCCTTTTCAATCCGGCAAAATAGCATATTTTTATAGAAATGATCATTTTACCGGCACCTTCTTTTTTTTGCAGGTTCTACGAAAAGAGTTGAATCTAATGTTGACTTTTTGAAAAAGTAGGCGCGTACAATGAAAATATGCACTGTCAACATAAAAGAATCAAATAATTACTGATATATATAGATACCAGTATAAATAAGAAATCATCTAACAATATTTGAGACACGTATGATTGTCTAAAATACATTTATCAGTCAAAGTATAAATAACCATTAAGAATTTATAACAATAAAAAAAAATAACAATATTGAGCATCCATTTGTTTCAGTCAAATCATGTCTAAACATGTAGTTGGAATTATTTCTAAAATCGACTGATTTTTATCATTCAATCTGATTTAATTTGAAAACGAGTGCATGGACCCCTATTTTTTAAAACGGCAATTTGTTTCATTTTGCAAGGAGATTATGTGACCCAAATTTTATAAAACTGTAAATAGAGGATTTTTTTTTAATTTTGATAAACATGCAGCAAAAAATGACGTTTGTTCCTATTATCATGAACATTTGATAAATATGAGTTATTTCTGAATAAAAATTGCATAATTTTTAATGATACTTATAAAATACAGAAATTACCGATTATTGAACCAAAAACCATTTGTGTTTATCTTTTAAAACAAAAAAGTTATGTCTTTCTTTCGAAAAAGAAAATACGGACACAAATCTGAATTTTGAGCAAATATACAAAATTTCGACCTCATTTTACTCAAAAAGTAGCACATGAAGGTAAATTTTTTATTACATATTTGATTTAATCAGGTAAAAAATAGCCTATATGCAAATTTTCATCAACTTGTAAATACAGGTTCAATACTGTATCGTATGCCCTTAATGCTACATGTATGCATAAGAACAAATTTCACTGCGGCATTTTTTAACTGTGTGTAAACAAAAAATAACATACTACATTATAACAAAGTCAATCAGATAGCTTTATAATCAAAAATATTAAAATTAAACTTGCTTTTGAAATATTGGTCAGTTATGGAAATTGCATATGTGTATAAAATTGAACAAAATAGTTTTTAAGTTGGCCATCATCCGCTAAATTAACCTGCAATATAATATACTTTCTATTTTTCAGCGGCGGCAACAAATTCACTATGTTGCTGTTGCCTGTAAAAAAGCTTAGAAATAGGCTAGTTTGTCGGCCTGAATTAAGTAAGTATAATCATAGCCGGCAAAATAGCCACTGCCGCCAATAAATATAAGAATAAAAAGATGAGGTATGATTTCTGATGACGGACCACTCTCCTCCGAAGAATGACCGAGAAGTTTATAACAAAGTCCGAATTAATTCTAATTAAAAGGAACATTTCGCCGAAGTAATCTGACAAATATTCAAATTAAAAAAAAAAAAGATTAATGCAAAAAAATGGTACTGTAACCCGCTGCCTGTCAGTCAGTAATCAAGGTTTTTTTTCAAATAAAGATTAATTTTATTCAAAATTAATCGGTACTAATCTAAGCTGTGCTTATTTTGAAAACACTGATAATTTTTTTTTTTTAAGTAATCATAATGAAAACCAAGGACGTATAACTAACTTACATACGTCCTTGTGAAAACGAAGTCGTTTTGAATATGTATGTATGTACTGAGATTCCGCCAATTAAGACGCACCCCTTGATTGACTGCAAGGGTACAGCGGATCCATGTACACTCCCTAAGGATTAATGGAGATCTTCTTCTTCTTCTTTATAATTCAGCACTCCATCAACATACTGATGATAACGTGCCGGGCACTGATTTTACTATGCCGCGCGTGCGTGGGATATAAATTTTATTTACAGTGAATAATACAAAAATAAAAATATAAATTTCAACATAACTTCTTTTTCTTCTGTTTTTGTACTATACATTTTGGTTAAAACTATATACATTGTGGAATTTATTTAAATGTTTAGATGTTTATTGAGAACAGATATTGGAATCTGTTCTCGGAAGCTTTCAAGAGTAGTACATTGAACTGCAGCTACTGGGAGAAGGTTCCATTGCAAGATTGTTCTAGGGTAGAATGAGTACTTGTATGAATCTTTAGTGGTTTGTATGGGCCTGAAGGAGTAAATATGTGAATGTTGACGTGTTCTTGTATCAGATTGTGTAAGTAGGTCTGTCGGATATATGGCAACAAGATGATGTATAATTTTGTAGAGGAAAATGATGCGGGTTCTAATTCGCCTTTTCTCAAGTGTTGCCCAATTTAGAGTTTGTAGCATTTCAGTGACTGAGCTGGTGTTATGGTATCTGTTGCAGGTGTACCTTGCTGCTCTGCGCTGGACCATCTCAAGTTGGTGTGTTTGAGATTTGGTGTGCGGGTCCCAGACGCAGCTGCTGTATTCTAGCTTTGGTCTTACAAGTGCAATGTATGCTTTTTCTTTGACTGTTTTTGAGTTGACTTTTAGATTCCTTTTAATAAAGTTCAGCTTTTGTGTGGCTGCAGCTGTGATATTGTTTACATGTTTGTTCCATTTTAAATCAGTTTGTATAGTAATTCCCAGATATTTTGTGGATGTTTCTTTTTGAAGTACATGTTGGTGGAGAGTATAGTCAAAATTTAATGGATTTTTCTTAGTTGTTATCTGAAGGACTGAGCACTTGTCTGGATGGAATGACATGAGCCAGTCCTTCTCCCATTTTGCAGCTGATGTGAGATCTTCTTGCAGTTTTTGTGTGTCTTCTTTGTTTTGTATTGTTTTATAAATTATGCTATCATCTGCAAATAATCTGAGGGTACTGTGTTTGATGTATTCGTTAAAGTCATTTATGTATACAAGGAAAAGGATCGGACCTAAAACTGTTCCTTGGGGAACACCAGATGTTACGTTTATTTTGTCTGACTGAACACCATCAATAATCACTGTTTGTGTCCGAGATGTGAGAAAATCTTTTATCCATTTTAGGGTGTTGTCATCAATGCCATATTGTTTCAGTTTGTAGAGAAGTCTTTTGTGAGGAACTTTGTCAAAGGCTTTGGCAAAGTCCATCACAATTATGTCGGTTTGGATGTTACTGTTGTTATTTTTTGCTAGTTCTTGGATGAATGATACTAGTTGGGTTTCGCATGATCTATTTGCTCGAAATCCGTGTTGAAGGTCGTACAAAATATTGTTATTTTCTAGATGGTCCATCATACTACTGGCTATTATGTGTTCCATGATCTTACAAAGTATGCATGTGAGAGATATGGGTCTATAATTTATTGCGTTGTGTTTATCACCTTTTTTAAAAACAGGACAGACATTTGCATGTTTCCAATCTTTTGGGATTTTTCCTGTATCGAGCGATTTTTGGAATCTATTATCCCACCACCAGAACAATCCCCACCCAACACCGCCCAAGGGAGCGTGTAGGACACCAGGAAGTCTGTTATTACGGTGGAGGAAGCCGAAGTACTCGGAGAGAACCACCGGGCCACTCGGTGGAAACAGACAAACCAGAGAGATATCAGAAGATTGATCTCCAGGACAAAGTAGGGGACAACTTTGACCAACCGAGGCCCCCAAAGTACCCATTCTAGTTTAAACTCCGGTCTGGGTACCAGCATGGAAGTATTATCCATGGTACCAGAGATGTGTGTGAGAGGGTGAAAATTACCCTTCTGATGTACTGATATTTTTAGCACCTTCAGCACTGTAGCCATTAAGTCACGAACTCACATGTGGAGAATACGGAAAATACCCGTTGCTAGTCCGTTAATGACTTTTCAAGCACTTTATTGACCTAGACTAGCCTGTTGATAAGGACGCTTGGAATTTTTCAAAATATTACGTATGTTTTGAGGAGAAAAGGGCAGTTTTCGGACATTCTATCAAAAGTTTTGTTATATGAATATACAAAACAATAGTCTGAAAGACAGCATAAGGTAAAATACAGGGAATTTTATTTTTGTAATTGCTTTTCAAAAGGGGTTCCCATTGTTATGTTTACAGGTTCGGACACACCGACACTTGACTGACTTTGTTTCTATACATGAATACAGAATATCCATGAGAAAGTCGACTATCGATATACAGAAGCAGCATATGGTTTTACCTTCCAATGGATATAATAAGTGTCTGCGTTCGTACACATGACATACAAATGTAATTGGAAAATTCAGATTCCAATACACCTTATCGCTATTTGTCCGCCATTGCTGGAAATCACACAGGTTCCCGTAAAATTTTGACGTCATAAAACAAAATGTCTGACGCCACAATGGAAAAGTGATTGTTGTTGACGTCAAAAGTTCAAGCGGACGGGTCAGCCGGGAATAGCGATAAGGTGTATTCAATCTGTCTTATAGATACTGCTATAATCCAAAAAAAGCTTTCATAGTTGATCGAGCCCACGTATATCGGACCCAAGCAGTCATTGCCAAACTATTTTAGGTTTTGTACGACAGAAAAAGGAATTTAAACTTTTCTACTATCATATTAAACTATATATACCAAAAAATCCTAAAAGTTCTGTTTGACCGAATAATATTTTGTCTTGACATTTTATCGGTCAAACAGAGTTTGGAATACACTGCCCAAGTCAATCTGGCCCACATCGATCTGGGTCTGTTCTCGCCCAATCAAGTTCGCACCCATTCACGTTCGCACCATTTCACTTTCGCACCCCACATGTTCGCACCCTACACGTTTGCTCCCAATCTAACTAGTTTATGAAGGTGTATTGGTATAAATATATATGCCATTGTTTCTAAATAATTTGAGATTCTGACAAATTTTTTTGTATCATCGCAAGTTTATTGATATGAAAAAAAAATTCTGATTCTGTGATTTTCTGGCACCAACTATTTCATTTTTGTGTAGAATAATTCTTAATCATGTTTTGGTTAGTGTATTGAAAAATTTGTTTTCATTGTTTCTAGTCAATTAAGTGTTGAATAAATGGTATGCATGGTACGTCATGTAAGTGTATTGCTATAATCATGATAATTATATTTTTTTCATTGTACATGTAAATATAGTATGATTCTGGCAACATTTTTTTTTATGTGTTGGGTAAATCTTTATCATGTTTAGGTAAGTGTAATTACTCTATATATATTTTTTCTTCTTTGTTTCTTAATAAGATTAGATTATGACAACGGTCTTCATGTGTTTATATAATCTTAATCATGTTTTGGTAAGTGTATATACTGCTATAAATTTTTCTTTTTCATAATTTCAAAAGGAATTGGGATTCTTACAGTAATCATGTTTCGGATAGTGTATGACAACAATCATGATTTATAAACAGTAAACAATAACACCAAATTAGGCTGTGCATTTAATAAATTCTCAAATTTTATTCAAATATAGATTACAATTATTTGTTATATTCATATAAAAAATATCTAATAATTTCACTAAAATTTTAATAAAAATTGGGCGTGAACGTGTAGGGTGCGAACGGACTTGGGGGGCAAAAATGTGATGTGTAAACGTGTAGAGTGCGAAAGTGTATTGGGCGCGAATGGACCTGATACCCGTCAATCCAGCCAAACGTCAATCCGTCCCCAATAAAAAAAATATATTTATACATTGTTATAATGAATAAAAAGGAAGATATACATGTATATTGTAATTTATAAATGTTTATGAATTTTAAATAATGTAAAAGGTGTACAGTAAAAAAAAGTTGGCCTTTGAAAAATGTTTTCATTGGATGAATATAAAACAGCTATTTTGGTTGTTTTCATTGCAAGTTTTTAAGATCATTTGGTATGATCTTTTTAATGCCATAAAAATTGAATTATCTTTGTTCACTTTAGCGCAAGTACAAAAATGTTTTTCAAATGTAAGATTTTGGTCTATGACCACTCCAGTATCCATCTCTTCTCTGTATTTTCTAATCTTTGACCTAATATTTGTATGTGGTGCTGTCACGTCTTACCGCTCTAATTATAAATTAACTGTGCATTTCTTTATAAATTAGTTTTATAATATATGAATTGATTTATCTCCCCTTATATGGCAAAGTTGAAAAAAAAAACCAATTATATCAAACAAAACTAATTTCTGTGTCTCTTGTGGATACTTGTTTCATTGGCAACCATACGACATCTTCTTTTTTTTTTTATATATATAATGCTGTATATACGTACATGTAGTTGTAAAACAGTCAGATTCATTCGATACAACATATAATTTTCTTCATTTACATTTTAAAATTTACAAATGAATCACATATAGGTATACTGTATAAATCAAATTTTTTATTTAATATAGGATTTCACCGTTTTTTTTTCTATAAATAAACTTTATCCTATAGCCCTATACTTAATGGAAAAATAAAATAAAAGTATGGGTTCACTGTTCATTTGAGGAGGCTCGAGGGTATAAAAATTTCAGAAAAAAATCAAACATTTGTTTTTCATTACATATTTTATTTATTTCCTTTTGTAGTTGCTACTTTATCATATGGTACAAAAATCATTCAAAACAATCACTTCGTGTTGGCCCCAGAATTGACTTTCAAAATGTATACATCATTGAAAAAGATCCAAATGATCTCCCTTTGGTGGAAAAATGCCATTTTTTGGCTCTAAAATTGAAATATATTTTTCAACTTATCGGTGACCTATCTTTTTTAATATAATTTCCATATAAGCTGTACTTAAACTAAATTATTGTAAAGTTTTAGTGATTTCTGTAATAAATTTCTTTTTTTTATTTCTATATTACCTTTATTTCTCCTACATGTATTACTTCAACAGAAAAAAAAACACCTTTACAAAAATGTATGCTTCTTTCGAAGGCAGGTTGTGAGCGCAAATGAACGGTGACCCCACTTTTTTATTTTATTTTTCTATTAACTATAAGATAAAGTTCATTTATAGAAAAATATAGAGAAATCCTATATAAATGATTTAGACCCGCGAACAAGGTTGGGCGGTAAATACCACCCCCGGTATTTACCAGTGGTATTTACCGGTATTTACCGCCCCGGACAATACTCCCCAAGTGGTCAATACTGGCAAATACTGGTCAATTGAAATTTTCATGGTTGTTTCTACTATTAATTGAAGTAAAATCTTGAAAAAAGGCAAATATAATGTGTCAGCTTATAAAATTAATGAATTTGATATATTTTATTCATTTATAACACTTATTCTTACTGATTAAGTGATTTAAAATTTAGTTTTTCTGAATTATGATATTGCATACTAAAGATATATATATATATACAAATTTATGTTTTATTTCAACATGTTTAAATCAATATATTTTTATTCAAAATGTATGATTTTACAGGTAATTAAAATTAAAGGTAAATAAAACTACAGGTAAATGAAGTTACATGGGTCTTTTTACCTATCACCTGGCATTGCTACAAGATGTAGGTGTTAAAATTTAATTACTAAAACAACAGCCTCCAATAAAAGTTGACAGTACATGGGTTGAAAGTAATAAAATTGATATATGAAGACTCCCTTAAACAATAAAGTATTTCCTGTCTATAGCTATTGAACTGTGAGATAAAAACCTTCTTCATGCTGAAAATGAAAATTTGAAGCAGGGACAAAAAGTTTTTATCTTTTACAATAATATTATGTACATATTAATCAATGTAGATCCCTGTTTGAATTTACAATAGAATTAGAAATGAAAGCATTAAAAATGATTTGAACACTTTCTATATAAATTAATTATTAATTGTAATTATAATTGACCAAGTAGATAGTAGTTTTTATAGTAATGACCCCTCAAAATTTCAATCGACCAGTATTTGCCGGTATTTCCCAGTATTTTCCAGTATTTCCCAGTAAATACCGGTATTAACCACTGGCATGGTCAATACTAGTATTGACCACTTTTTTGCCAACCTTGCCCGCGAACCCCCTTAAGCTCACAATCTATCTTCGAAAGAAGCATGCATTTTTGTTAAGGTACTTTTTTTCTGTTGATCTAATAGGAGAAAAATATTGAAAGAAAACAAGAACTAAATTACATAAATCGCTTAAATTTTACAATAGTTTAGTCTAAGTACAGTTTATTTGAAAAAAAATAATAAAAAATATAGGTCATTCAGATGAGTTCAAAAAAAGTTATTTCAATTTTAATGCCAAAAAAAAGGTATGTTTTCACCAAAGGGAGATAATTTGGAGCTTTTTTAATGATATAAACATTTAAAAAGTCATCTGGGGCCAAAATGAATTGATTTTTGTGGTTGATTTATGAACCATATCATAAAGCAATAACTTATAGTGTAATAAATAAAATTTGTAATGAGAATACAAATGTTTCATTTTTTGCTGAATTTTTTGTACCCTCGAGCCTCCTTAAGATGCATATTTTTTTAAAGATCTATATGGGTATACATTTTAGACATATTGTTCTCTAATTTTTGTGGTATTTTAACATTTCCTGACCGTTGTGAGAAAAATATTTCTCCTCACTAGGGAAAAATCTGAACTCAGCAAATGATTGGTTGAAATTTAATTGTGACGTTAAATTTTCTTGTTTTCCTCTGAATTTTCTTATTGTGACGTCATGAAAAAAGGCGACCATACCTGATGACGAGTGGAGAAATATCGTAATACACTTGTTGCAGCTGTGGAATCTATATTTTTCTGCATTTTTATAATCTAAAAGGAGGGACAAATAGGCAAAAAAAAATGTAAATAAGGAGCCAAAATATTTAGAAAAGAGAAAAATAATCTCTAACTAAGATTTTAAGAACACAGCAATGGAGACTAGCTGTCCTTCCCTATCAAGACCACTAAAGCTTAGATGACATGCTTCAGTTGAAGAGTAAATTATAAGTTGTAAAGGGGAACAGTTGAAGCACTGCTGTCCGACCTTAATTTGATCGTAATAATTATAACATTAATGCTTAGAGCCTTATACATTGTATAACCAATTTTCCAGAAAATAAAAAAGTCTTTTTAAAAAAAAATCTAGGCAAATTCAAAAAGTAAAAGTTTATAAAAAGTGACAAAGAACAAAGTATTAACATCTCATTGCAAATCTATCATTCTATAATTCTTATTTTCATTTCAGATTTCTTAATTAACATGGCTGACAAACCAAAATCACGTGATGACGAATCCCTCAACTTTGAGAAATTGGAGAAAGAATTACATGCTGCTGTTGATGCTGATCAGAGATACTGGAGAGAAAACGATGCTAAATTTAGAGCAGTACATCAAAAAGTAGCGACTTATGATGAATTTAGGTTTGTGAACTTGTAAATAAGATCTTTATACTGCAAATTCAGAACTGTATGTGATATTTTTATTATTGCAAAAATTGGGATAGGTACAGGTTCTGGACTTAGGACAGACATATACAATATGTGATTACAAGTACTCAAACCTCCCTATAACCTGGTACAGTGGTACATGGTACAGTGGTACATGGTACAGTGGTACATGGTACAGTGGTACATGTATAACAGGAAACATCCTGTTTGGGGCAATTACAAGAAAACAACTCACAAAAAAAATCTAGGCAAATTCAAAATGGAGAAGTTCATGAAAACTGATAAAGAACAAAAAAAAAATAACATCTCATTGCAAATCTATAATTCCTATATAACCTGGTACAGTGCACGTGGTACATATATAAGTCTGTGACAAAAACTTTTTCATCTACTAGTCCAGACACTAAATATCAAAAATTGACCTTATATGACTATATAAAATTTAGAAAATTTTCACTAGTCCGAATCAATATTTACTAGTCTGGGGCATCGGACTAGTGGCTAACAGTGCAGACTGTTATAACAAAAAAAATCTTATTCTGATTGGGGCAATTACACAAGAAAATAAATCACAATTGAAGACTAAAAATACAAAGTAATTATCTTTAACCACTCACACCAAGAGAAAAGCTAGTCTTGCCTAACTAGCTTTGTAGACACAATAAATCCAAATATTGAAGCTTTTTTCTTGCACCAGGTTAAGAAATCTATGAATGACCTTGTTAATATTATTTATAAGTTATATTTTTGTTTTGTAGAGATATTGTGAAAGCTTCACATCTGAAACCCCTGGAGAAAGGTGACAAAATGGAGAGTGTTCAATTTAACCAACCTTGGAATGTTGCTGCAGCTAAAAATTCTGAAACAGAACAGTCAGAAATGGGACAAATTGATAAGGTAAAGTTATAGGGAATAAAATCAATAAATATATTACTGTAAATTTAGAAGTTATTGCAAGTTTTTTTTTGGAAAATGACGCTTTCAGCGGCATGTTTCCGATACCATTGACCAGAAACGGAAGTCGATTATGCCTCTGCCTACTGCACTCAGTTTCATATTTACTATTTTACAAACTAACTGGTATCTGCTTGTATTACGCTACATTGAACAAAGTGTTGCAGTCGAGTGGGAACCAGTTTACATACTTTATTTTATTTACACAAAAAAATCATGACCTGTCAACATTTTTTTTATTATTAATGGTATTTGGAGCTTCCCTTTGTTATATTTTTCATATTTATTAGATGTTTCACTTTTATGCACATGTCTTACAATCGTAAACAATCGGTATGTATACATAGATCCCTTTTGTTATGGTGGTGGACTTTTTACACTCCAATGATCAGCAATCGCTAGACAAAATAGTTCTCCTAAATAATGTCGGCCTTTCTTACCATTTCACCTTAACAACCATTAAAAAAGTATTAATCGGAATCATCTTGACATCCATTGACATCCATTAGAACAATGAACTAGACCTTTAGGAATGGATCTTATAATTAAATATGGAGCCATAGTATGGGACCCCTGCCCAGTAACAAAAATAAACAAGCTTGACAAGATACATGTCAAGCGGCAAAATTTATCACCAGAGAGGACGGATACGTCTCCAAAATGCTTAGTCCAAATAATTATGATGTCTGGCAAGGCTATTTAAAAAAAAATTCTGGTACGCCTTCCTACAGAGAAGTAGTTTCAAGTTTCATATAAAGCTACCTGACTGACATGAAATAAAAAATCAAAGGAGTATCCCTATTGTCTAATCTTCAAGGTGAAATAAAACTAGTATAACAATATTATGCTATTGTGTAAATCTACAGAAATAGAATTTGCTTCAAGTAACAGAAATAGCTATGTCACTTGTAACTTATTTAATGAGTATGTGGGGTATTAGTCCTATAACATAGGACCTCGGGAACATTATTTACTATTTCTATTTACTGTTCTGATATAATTTGTTTTACTATCAATGTGCTACACTTCGCATTCAAAAAAAATAAAAAAAATGAAAATATCAGTATAAAAACGTTAAAAATTGAATAAGAATGCGAAGTCATATGTTATAGGACTAGTGGGGTATAAGAGCTTGTTACAACAGGCTCTTCATACTCATTTGGTTTGGAAATGATACTAGTAGTCTGTTTTCTTGATTTAGAAAAATGGAAAAAAATAACATTACTTAGAATACTTTAGATCATTCAGGTAGTCTTTATTTATATGTACTAAAGAACAGCCAGTAGTCATTGGATATTGTAGATCATTTAAATAGTCTTGCACTGAACTAGTATATATTTGTTTAGGGGCCAGTTGAAGGACGCCTCCGGGTGCGGGAATTTCTTGCTACATTGAAGACCTGTTGGTGACCTTCTGCTGTTGTTTTTTTCTATGGTCGAGTTGTTGTCTCTTTGGCACATTCCCCATTTCCATTCTCAATTTTATTGACCTATTTATTAGTACAAAAGAACAGCTAGTAGTCATTGGATATTGTAGATCATTCCAGTAGTCTTGACCTATTTATTTGTACAAAAAAAAACCCAGCCAGTAGCCATTGGATACTGTAAATCATTCAGGTAGTCTTGACCTATTTATTTGTACAAAAAAAACAGCCAGTAGTCATTGGATACTGTAGATTATTCAAATAGTCTTGACCTATTTATTTGTACAATAAAAACCAGCCAGTAGCCATTTGATACTGTAGATCATTCAGGTAGTCTTGACCTCTTCATTTGTACTAAAAAATTAGTCAGTTGTCATCTTCACTTTACACACACACATATACAAATACCAATTATATGCTTATGAGACATGTTGCAATGTTAAAGTAATTACGGTATTTGAAAATCAAGACTTGCATAAAAAATATCCCAATATTAGAGACAGTGGCGTAATTTTTCCTCAGAGCTTTCAGCTCTTTGAATATTAATTGGTATAATGTGGTTGGGGGCGTATTGAAATAATATGAATGTATTCTAATATCTGATACATGTATACATATCTGTATTCCGAGCTTAGTATATTTCAAGGGATTTTGATTGGTTAACATGCATTGTAAAAAAATTCCAGTTTCTGTGACTCTGGATTGAACACATCTTACATTTGACTTTCTGTAGGGTTCTACCACAATCCACTGATAGTATCCTTCACCCTGTTAAATATATCTCAAATTTTCCAAATTTCAATTTTAATGATGAAAAAACATTGCTTTTACATTACACTTTGATGGATACCAATTATACATCATAAAAAAGAAAGACATTAAGTACAGGTCTAAAAGTACTCACAGTTTTTGACCACAAGATGCAAATACAAATTGAAATACATCAAACAAAAACACAAAGTAAACTGGAACAGGGTGATGGGTACTTATACATCCCAAAATACAACATCCCAAAATACAACAAAGTCTGAGAGTACTCACAGTTACTGACAGCTTGTTAAATGATGATTAATCACTTTTCCTTCATTTCTATTTCAGAACAAAAATATTCCAAAAACAGGTCAGGAGTTTGTTCAGTATTGGAGACGCTATTTGAAATCCCTAGGGGAGCAGTATATATATCTCATTAGCATAGGTGGAGACAACTTAGCACACATTTTCAAAACAGAAATAAGTTTTGGACTTCTTGGTGACATCGTAAAAGCACTTGAAAACAAAATAGTTGAAAGTGACAATGAAAAAGTTGTACAAATACTTGAAGGACTTAGCCAGACAAACAGATTTTCACTATCAGTACAATTCTTAAGTACTCAGGAAAAGGACCTGTGTAATACATTATTTGATAAGTTAAGGACTTCATTTAAAGACTGTGACGAAATCACTGCAAAACTCGATAGTTTGTCTGAAGTCTATCAAATTAAACAAAAGTAACTTTTCTTTTTATCATTTAATTTGTATTTAAGCTTTAAATAACCCCAAAGAATATGTGAGGAGCCGAACCAGAGTTCGAGTCAAGGTGTAGGCAGGTTGTTGTAAATGCCTATAATTGTAAAACAAATGGGCGATTTAAGTGAATCTAACCATTTTTTTTAGATTTTATATGAAAAAAAAAATTATTCCAATAAAAGGGGGCTGGTGGTTGTAATTTCAATCCACACTGAATTCAGTCTAAAAATTATATGTTTCTGCATTTTGCTAAGCTGGTTTTGGGAGTAGGGTTTTGTCTCACTTGAAGGAGTAAAAAAGCGAGACATAGGTATGCTGTTTCAGACAGGGATGGCAGCTGCAATAAAGGCGGCCTCTACAAGGTATTAATTTTTTTATCAAGTCTAGTTTATGGTGAACCACAAGTGGTAGGTCATTCATACTTGTTATGCAGTTGTACAAGCATTGGCACATCTCATTGCCATGGAGATTATTTGGCCCTGCCCCTGTAGTCATCTAGAAATTGACAATGAGGGTCGGTTGAAAACAAAACTTTACGACAAAAGAGATGATTTCAGCTTTCCAATTGTGAACTTTCCATTTCTAAGTAGCAACATTCCAGCAGCACCTGCATACAGGGTATATATCTCCCAATTGATACGATATTCCCGTGCTTGCATTTCCTATCATGATTTTCTTGATAGAGGGTTACTGCTCACAAGGAAGCTATTAAACCAAGAGTTCCAAATGGTGAAGTTGAAATCATCCCTTCGTAAATTTTACGGACGCCATCACGAGTTGGTTGACCGTTATGGAATAACCGTTTCACAAATGATATCGGATATGTTCCTTACGTCGTAACTACAATCCCCTTCCCTTTCATGAATGTGACCTACCGAATTAGACTATTTACCGGATTTATGAGTTTGACTGTCCCTTTGGTATCTTTCGTCCCTCTTTCATGGTCTATTGACTTTAAAACTTTTGCTTTAATATGATACATGTTTTAGATTGTGATTAGGTCCGTTTGTGTGAACCACTAGTGGTAGATCAATGAAATTTGGTATGCAGTTGTATAAGCATTGGCATATCTCTCATTTCCATGGAGATTATTTAATAGCTCCAGCCCCTTAATCATGATCTATTGACTTTGAAAATTTTTCTTTGTTAACATGTATTTATAGTTTATGACTAGGTCAGTTCAGGGGAGCCAGTAGTGGTAGGCTAATATTAATTTGTATTCAGTTGTATCATCACTAGCACATCTCATTTCCATAGAGAAAAAAATGTACGCACTTGCCGACGATTCGTTTATACGACTGGATAGAAAGTTACGGAACTATAGCGCAATTTAAAATATATACATGTATACATTGAACATAAGAAAAAAACATATATTTTGAATAAATAGGGGTAAATGTGTTGTAAATAGACTAGTCCACGTATGCCAACAGTATGTAATCATCGAATGTCGATAGACTATTGTATTCCAGAAGAAGAAGAGAACCAATTTGATTTAAATACAGGTCGATGTATAACTTTTGCTTTGGTTTATTGAAGCTGTGGACCTAGTAAACTCACAGATTTATATTTCAATAAGATTGTTCTCGAACAAAGGAAGGAATTCGTCATCACAATTGTTATATATGCCACTGGACGAACACTAATTATCCCCAGGGGATGTGAATATTTTGCTGGGAAACTTTTGAGTATCAAAGTTTCAAATTAATTTCGGGATTTCTTTTCTTTCTTGGTATTCAATAACAGAAAAAAGAATAAATTACTTGTCTGCTAAATAGGGGTATTCTTGTCAGAATTAGTTATATTTGAAAAATAGGGAAATATGACATTAAATTGGTTCTGTCTTTTTTTTAAACATCGTTAAAAAGATATGTGTCTAAGGTGAACGCCACAAGAACCCTGTAATACTAGTACGAGAGTATAGCATGTAAACATTCCTTCTCGATAATATATATGGTTGTATTGGAAATCTTTTCATACAGATTGACAACTCATTGTTCGATATGCATGTAATATTTGCCACATGACGCCCTTAGTTCTTTCTACCATCATCATCTTATTCTTTGATATTGCTGTAAACATCGATGGTTCACACCCAATCAAAATGGGAGTAATGGACCTTCAGAGCTTCTCCGTGTTATACACTTGTGAAATATAGAGACGAAATTTCTGTATTGAAATGAATCTACATCTCACAAACAGGATTTTCAAATAACGATTTTGAGTAATCACCTTACAAACCAATATGGCAAGATATAACCATGAAGGAATTTAGTTTTTGTCAGACGCAAGAACTCATCACTATATCATAAACGTATACGTATATATATGCATACAGTTTCAAATATCAAGAACAAGCGGTCGATGTCGATAGTCAGTTTTCTAACTGTTCAGAGTTAGACATGTCACTTGTTCATTCTTGGAAGCCTTCATATTCCCCGTCTAACGATGGGAACTCTTTCTGATTGTGTTGACTATAAATGCTTGTATGGTAATTCTGTCGTTTATCTGTACAAGCGGTTGCATTTCCTCTCCTTTCGGGCCAACAAACAAACGAACGAAACGCTTCTAGTCTGATTTCTCTGGAGCTCATCCTCAATGGCTCTTATACGTCAGGAAACTTACATGTATACTAATAATGATTGTTTCAAGAACAACGATGTATGGACGAACTATTCTAAATTCGTCAATATCAGTTATGCATGACTAAAATATAACTTTTATTACAACTACTGTATTACTTATTTGGATTAATGACGGCTATCATGTTCAACATTGCACAAATATTATCATAGAATTTTAAAAAAAAATCCTCAAAAATCCTCAAAAGAAATAATGCCTTAGCTTAGATAATTGGTATTCTTTTCACAAAAAGTTCGTGTAAATGATTGTCAAATGAATTTAATTATGTAAGAATAAAATGTTAAAAAGAAACTAAAAAAAAATCATCCATGTTGTATGTTGTATTTTTTTGTCAATTAAAAACTTTAAAATTGCAATAGTTTTATTAGCATTTAAACACAGCCAGATTTGAATACAAGTTAAGAAATTCCGGTAAAGTCAATGATATCAAACAGATGTACAATGGTATATCAAATTGGGTAATATTGCACTTAGTTTTTATTAAAGATTAAAACTACTATTTTTTGCTTCATATTTGAATCTTTACGCCAATTGCCGCTAAGAAAGTAATCAAAATTTGTTTCCTTTTATTTTTATACACTTTCGGAATTACGAATCTGAATTTTATTTTCAATTAATTTACACAATTTAATTATTGTATCTTTATTCTCATCGTGTATTAAATCTTAGTGTATTAACATCGTGACAGCATACTCTTTCTAATCCTTTCTGTTTATCCTTTCCAAATAACAACATTTATACCTGTGTACGCTTGAACTCACACCTGCGGCTAAATAGCTACAAGGTAAACGAATTGACCTCAAGCCGAGAAATATACAGTGACCTTTACAAAATAATATACACACTCTGCTCACACATTAGTTGCATTGAAATGATTATCAAAACAATAACGGTAAATAGAACTGAAATATTTTCATTTTAATATCAGTAAAAATGTTCAATAAATATTTTATGAAAAAAATCTCAACAATAATTAATTAAATTTATTCAAAAACATTTACTAGAGATAATTTTATAGGAGTTTAATTCAATCAATACAAAACGGTATATACATATTCATTTTCGTTCATTCTTATATTGTGGTTAATAACTACGACCATTCGTCAGCTGTGCGCTTTTAATTACGTATATTGTCGATAAGCTATAAGAGTTAAACAGATTTTATTTTTTCCCAGAATTCAATAAATCGGGCTAATACGTCACGACCCACTCGAGAATTCAACCAAAAAAGTTACAAATACTTGATTTTCTCCGTTATTAGAAGGAATATAAATTAAAAACTTTGCAAATGTGTTTTTTTATGTTAAGATGAACATAATTAGATGATAAGTAAAAAATCGCGGAATTTCCCTTTAAGTCAATGATAGTTGTTATGTATTAGCATTTGCATGGCGATTATATAACCACTACATCTTCTTTATGGGTCATTGACTTTGAAACCTTTACATAGTTTACAAGTTAATATTTGTGCTAAGGTTTGTTCAAATGGAAGACTAATGAGATTTCAATGGTATTTGGTATATGTGTTACATATAAAAAAGAAGCCATTGTATGACTGAAAATGAGATATAGTATTGGTGCATATCATTTCTATGTAGATTGTTTAGCTCTGTACCTGTAGTCATGGCTCGCTGACTTTGAATATTTGCCTAACTAACATATCAAAGTATTGCTATTTTAATTTCAAATAAAGGCAACAGTAGTATACCGCTGTTCAAAACTCATAAATCCATGGACAAAAAACAAATTCGGGGTAACAAACTAAAACTAAGGGAAACGCATTAAATATAAGAGGAGAACAACGCCACAACATTAAAATGTAACACACACAGAAACGGACTAAGCATTAGACAAAATCCTATGAGAATAACAAATATAACATCAAAACCAAATACATGAATTTGGGATAGATAAGAACCGTGACACGTGTTATAGTAATGAGAATTCAACATGTGCATAATCAAATTAACAAATAAGAGAGACATCTCATTTTGTTTAGTTTGTTTCGGGATTATTTTGATACAGATAATTTTTTTGTTGACAATGTACATGCATGCAGTATTGTGATGTCGGCTGCCATAGTTCATGTAATTTTTCTAGGCTTGGGAACTAAGTAATTGTCAGCAAAATTTAGTCACACATATTGCAACCAGGCCATTTGAGACTTGCTCCATTTTTGTCTCTCCTGAGACTTTTGTCACAGGAAGAGAGTCATATGAATAGTGAACCAGCGGCGGTGGCTTAAATTAATATTTACTTTAAAAATTAATATTTCAGAAGGTAGAATGCCTAGATGATTCATACTTTGTATGAATAGATGCCTTATGTTATGAAGTTTCCGTCTGTTATGTGTCCATTGTCTTTGACCTCATCCACTGCTTGAAAGAAAAAATTGTATATGCGTGTGTGTGTGTACGTTGGAAGGTCCTGTCTGTCAGATAACTTTGACCTATAGCCCTCAATTCATGGACCAGTTAGAATGATTAAGTTTTCATGGTCAAGTCCATATTTCAGATAACACAAAATAGGAAACAAAAAACTGAGCAACACGAATGCCACCAAAAAATGGGGGTGCTCTATGGTGCCCCAGAGGGTAAGTCGATCATGCCTTACAGCAATAGTTCTGATTTATTTGGTGTAATGATTATTAGGTGTACATATTTTACCAGCAGGTGTCATCTGTCATTGACATCTTTTTCATGGTTTATTGGACAATGTTTAATTTTTGTGGTTTGTCTATTAAGCAGATATTATAAGCAATTAGTCAACTATATTTGGTATATGGATCGATTAGAGGGTGAACTGACTGTCTGGCAGAGTTCATTAGACCCTGATCAATTTTCATGGTTCAGTGATCAATGATAAGTTTTCGTCAGTTTATCGCATACTATTATATATAGTACCACTATATTCGGTGTATGGAATGATTGTCGGTGTATGAAATGATTGTAGGTGCATGTATCATGTCTGACATGGTTAATTTCATCTGACTGGCATCATCTTCATAGACCATTCATAAAACATTCATATTAAAGACTTTAACATGAAATCTATCATAAGTAAAACCTTTAATCTGGTATCTAGGATGAGTTCATATATGATGAGACGCTCACCCACTTTTAAAAAACCCCATCATCTAGAAAAAAAATCGCTTACAGACATAAGTTGATAATAACTGATTCTCGAACAGTATTTTTCAGTCATTGAATTTAGAAAGAGACATAAATGGTTGTGATGTAACACACGTTTCTCTCTCACCGGTTTTTTTTTCAATATCCATTTAAAAAGAATACTGAAAAAAAATGGCGCCCAATACTTGTTTTTAATTGAATGATGTATTATGTATAACCACGTGACCATCACTGTAATAAACATGTTTTTCTGAATTTCATAGATCCTTCATAATCATCTTACTTGTTAACGACACATTGGTTACTTAATATTAACACATATTGTAGAAAATTATATTATCTAGATATATAGATGAGTAAATTATTCATGGACGTAGGGAGCATTGAAAAAGTGATAGACTGTGTTATTGAACCAATGGGAATATAATTTAATTATGAAGAATTGACCTCGTTTTTGCTCAATCAATTAGCAAATATTTTAGAAATAGTTCCACGCTAGAATTAATTCCTGCGGTAGATTTATTTCGTCCCATTTTAATGTTGAACAATTGAACAAACGACTTTCTTACTTCAGCAAGTTTTTTGTTTGGAAGTATAACCCACTGGCATGGAAATTTTAGGACGTTTCGTATCTTATTGTAGGACGTGCTCTTAATGACAGACTCTTAATTGTTCCCGATGAATTAATTTCTAACTTATATAAACTCTAGAAGTCGTTGTCGGTGTCTCGGTCACGTTTATCCTACATCTTTTCTTATTCATATTGAGGCTACACAATTTGAAATTCATTTCTTTGACTCTTCGAAACCTGTCCCTATCACATTATCTGGGATGTAAAACTCTATACGTTTTGAACCAGTTAGGTTTTTCTTTAAAGCAGAGTGCCTAAACACCCATTTTGCACTCAATTTATTTTTACTTTCCTATAATTTAGAAGAAGATTCACTTGAAACAATATAAAACCTGGCAATGAAACCATGAACAAACAAGATAAATAAAGGCAACAGTAGCATACCGGTGTTCCTAATTCATCAGTCAGTTAAGAAAAAAACAAGTCCGGGATACAAACTAATGTTTTGGGACCCTTTATAGCTAGCTGTTCGGTGTGATCTTATGCTACGTGTTGAAGACCGTACCTTGACCTATAATGGTTTACTTTTATAAATTGTGACTTGGACGGAGCGTTGTCTCATTGACACTCATATCACATCTTCATATATTTATATAAAGATTAATACATGGCCTTTTCCATATCAGCCTGGGTATCATCCCGAGACCCCCATATCAGCCCGAGACGGAGTCGAGGTGCTGAGATTGGTCGAGCATCACTGCCTCCATATACATTTATTGTTACATTTCCTATAGAGGCATTTTGAAGCATTGAAAGTTTGGAAGAGTTTTATGATCATTATTACTCCATGTTTGTTGTACTATAAAATGATTCAGTCGAATTTGTTAGCAAGTACTAAACTATCCCCATAAAAGTTCCCTAAAATTCCGACGTCGTCATAAAAAATATCTGACGTCACAATGGAAAAGCAAACAACCGATACCAGAAACCTCGGAAATAACTTGCACGAGAGGCACTAGTATGGATTTTGTGCACGAGATGCCCCTGATATGGGTTATCAGTCCGGGTGGGAAATTATGGCTTGTGTACTTCCGCTCATTACACATATGCAAAAGCTATCATATCAATGCTAAGTATATGATAAATAATCATAAACTATAAGAGTGAAACAATTGAAGTACAACAAAAACCGATGCAAGGGCTGTATAGCCAGTCAAGGTCGTAAAAACTTCCATCGTAGAAACAACAAATACCAATTTACATAAAAACGAACTATTTGATAACAACTGTTAGAAGTAACAAAATAAAGAATAAGATTGAATTTATTAGATCTTTTGACGCATAAAAGACCAAATCAGAAACTGATAACACTTATCTCTGAAATGGTCCATTACATTAACAATAAATTGACAACAATAATGTTTGTTTTTACAATAGTAAATACGATAAAAATTGTTTTTAGATTCTCTTCTACCACTTTAAGATTCGATTATATTTAAAAAAAAAATCTTTATCCAATTTTGTTGAACTCGTGCCAACTTTTTAAATTATAATAAACATGTTTAAAAAGAAGTTGGTTGGACATTATTATCAAGTCAATATATGAAATATTGATATCAAGGAGTACTGGTTTTGAGTTTAATTTATATATAACTGGTTTTAATTTGACTCGATATAAAGATCTGGAGTTGGTATACTGATCTTGTTTTAACTGGATTCGGTATATTGGTCTTGTTTTAACAGGAACTGGTTTATATATCTGATATTAACTGGACACGGTATGAAGATCTTGTTTTAACTGGATTTGGTATGTTGATCTGATTTTAACTGGAATCGGTATATAAATCTGCTTTTAACTGGAAACGGTATATATATCAAGGTTTGACTGGTATATGGATAAGAAATTAACCTCAAATATTGACTTCACATTTGTTGAAAAGCTTGACAATCATTTATTGGCTGTTGGTGATAATTTGGTTTAAGTCATCCAGAAATGCATTGTCCTCAATTCGATTGGACGACTAATTTGAAGTAGGTCCTCCTCTATTTCTTGGTTCATTGCATCCTCTGAGTTAATAATATTGTGTACAAACAACATCGCCATCGCCATTCAAAATTTGGAGTTAAATAGAAGCCCTTCCTGAAAAAATAGACAGACTTATGATTTGGATGATTATCATTTTTTTAACATTAAAGCGTGGAATATTTGCTTTTTATTGTACGGCAAAAATTACTGAAGATTTTGAAAATTGAGAAAGACTGACTCATTCGAAAAAGGGGTAAAGTTGAAATACATTTACAGATTAAAGTATCAAGCGTTTTTTTTATATAATGTTCAATGCAAATAAAAGAATACTGTCTTGATCAATATAAAACAAAGATAAGACAAATCATTAAAAGCGTATTGTATTATGAAACCAGTAGTAATAATCTAAAAAAAAAAGATGCAATCATATTTAAAAAAACAGCTCATATCAAAAGAAAACAAAATATGAAAGAATACACTAACCCTTAAACATTTTAAAACAGTAAACTTAAAAATATTTCGAACACTTAAATAAAATAAAATAACACTATTGTGACTCTAATGCTCCTAAAAACCAGGTGCTCCGCAGGGCGCAGCTTTATACGACCCCAGTGTGGTTGAACCCTGAACAGTTGGGGCAAATTTGGTCACAATATTCAAGCTTGATTCTGTGTGAATTTGGATTGCGATCAAATTTTTGACATAATATAGGTTTTTGTCACAAAATTAATGTGGTCAAAGATCTAACAAATCTATTGCACAATACTGTGCAATTGAAGATTTCTTCTTGAAACTTTTCAAAATTCGAAATTTGAAAAATTTTGAAAAAAAGGAAGCCCTTCAAAAAATGGAAAACAAAAAATCCCCCCCCCCCCCCCAACTTTTTGAAATCCCTTTGGAGCAATAACCCTTAAACTCAATCCCATTCTTTCCATTGCAGAATTTAACCTTGTAGTACAATTTCAGAGAGATCCATACACTTAAACACAAGTTATTGTCATGATTGTTTGGGAACTAGAAACATGCTTCTTTTTACCCTTTTTTGGCCCCTAATTCCAACAAATTTTAGGCAATTAATCCAAAACTTAATCCCAGCCTCCCCTTTGTTATGTGGTACATTGTGGTACAATTTCAGAGAGATCCATACAATTACACATAAGTTATTGTCTTGAAACTAGAAAAATGCTAGTTTTGACCCTTTTTAGCCCTTAATTCCTAAACTTTGGCCCCATTACCCATAAAATGAATCCAAACCTTCTACTTGTGGTTTTAAACATTGCAGTATGATTTCAGAGCAATTGAAATACTTCTACACAAGTTATTATCCTGAAACTAGAAAAGTGCTTGTTTTGGGCCCCTTTTGGGCCCCTATTTCCTAATCGGTTGGGACCATCATCCCCAAAATCAATCCCAACCTTCCTTTTGTGGTATTGAACCTTCTGAAAAAGTTTTATGAAGATCTATTCACTTAAACTAAAGTTATTATCCGGAAACAAATGTGTCTTCGGACGACGACGACGCAGACGACGCAGACGACGACATCATACCATTATACGATCCCAAAATTTGTTTGGGGTCGTATAAAAATTGCAGACAGCTCATACCAAAAGAGAAATTTTTTTTTGAAAAAACACACTAACCCTTAAACATTAAACAGTAAACTAAAACATATTTTGAACACTTAAATAAAAAAAAAAAGTGTGACTCTAATGCTCCGAACAGTAAGCACTAATGAAAACCGTTGTTTTCCACATGACGAATAAATCAAAAAGTTATTCAATTGAGTTATAATCAACATTATACAGGGGAAAGTGAACGCACTTGTTACCCTTTGTCATGTTTGACCCAAACAGTTTGTAAAAGTTAAGCTTGTGAACTGCCAACGCCATGTCAAAAACAGAAGGACCCCAAGACAAATATCAATGTACAAGAATAACATAGAAAACTAAAGACTTGGGCACACGAACCGCATTAAAACCGGGGATAATCTCAGAAAACTAAATACTTAGGCACACGAACCGCATTAAAACCGGGGATAATCTCAGAAAACTAAAGACTTAGGCACACGAACCGCATTAAAACTGGTGATAATCTCAGAAAACTAAAGACTTAGGCACACGAACCGCATTAAAACCGGGGGTAATCTCAGAAAACTAAAGACTTAGGCACACGAACCGTATTAAAACCGGGGATAATCTCAGAAAACTAAATACTTAGGCACACGAACCGCATTAAAACCGGGGATAATCTCAGAAAACTAAAGACTTAGGCACACGAACCGTATTAAAACCGGAGATAATCTCAGAAAACTAAAGACTTAGGCACACGAACCGCATTAAAACCGGGGATAATCTCAGAAAACTAAAGACTTAGGCACACGAACTGCATTAAAACCGGGGATAATCTCAGAAAACTAAAGACTTAGGCTCTTCCACTGTTTAGTAATTCGTGTTGGTGTTCATCCTTCTCTAACCTGATTGATTTTTCTGCCTGAGATATGTCTAAGCCAGTACACACTGGGCCCATAAAATATTCCATTATTCTATAGGACGACGGACAACATATTAAAAGTCCCTTCCAATCTTATGTAGCTGCGTTATTAACATTCCATGCAACAAAATCGTTCCCTCTACAACTTGGGTTGTAAATTATGTTTTTAGAAAGTTGAATACCATCAGAGAGCCACTGGGTTTCATATTCAGTTAAGGTAAAAGTTAATATATAGTAAATGAACAAAACAAAAACAATTCTATATGATATATGTGAACAACATAGACGATAAAGTGTAATACAGAATAAAACCATTCATAGAAAATGAAATCCCATTACATTCCTGTGTATGCAACGACATTGAAAAGAAATAGTCAAAAAGAGTTCGACTGACTTATAAAAAATACTTAGAAAATTATTACCAATTTACCAAAGGAACAACTCATTTTATTTTGTTTATACAAAGCCCTTCAATATCTGCAAAATTAAGTGTAAAATTATTTAAATATGTTTATGTTAATGTCGTAAATATAAAGTGTTTCCCTGATCCTATAACATGAAAGTCACGTTGAACCTAAAATCTAAGAAATTTTTTTAGGACCCGTGACTGATATTTTATATAATCCTTAGAAATCCTGAGGAATAACATTTTTTTTCTAATCAATCTTACATGATCAGAAAGATATCTAAAGTTCATTGTTCAGTCTTCAGTGTTAAAAATAATTTTAAAAAAAATAGCTCCATTGTAAGCCCAGAAAATTGCAGTTAACCCCAGTATTGTCGTACACTAATAAAATTGTGCAAAACATTTTGTAATTGAAGCAATGTCACGTGTTCGTGCTTGTTTGTGTTATATATTTTGATAGGTTTAGTGTAATCAACTGTTGAATTTGCATTACTTCAGTGAATTGAACAATCTATTGTGCAATCAATTGTGCGATTTGAAGCATTTCACGTGTTCGTTCTTGTTTCTGCTACATACCTTGCTATGATTGAAACAGTGTCACGTGATGTGTTCGTTACCATTATATACCTTAGTATGTATGTTTACGTTTGATGCATGTGACGTACTTGCATTACTA
>CM034358.1:91141924-91257599 GCA_019925275.1 Mytilus edulis
TAATAGGTTTTAAATGTTTCTTGTTGGGCATTTTGTTTATAGCTGACTGTACAGTTATGGGTATTGCTCATCGTTTTACAATGCAATTTATGTGACAGGTTTCATAGACTTTTCTCTCATTAAAACATATGGAAATTGCTGAATATATAAGAGACTATTTTTTTATTATGAAAATTATACAAGAAAAGAAGTATTGTTATGTTAAAATACACATAATGAGCTGTGTAAATTCCTTAAACATGTTAAATATACCTATCTTGCTTTGACTAAATTCCTTAAATACTTACAAATAAATATATCATAATTAAAAATCCAATATTATAAATAAAGTATATCACAGCCAGGATTGACAGAACGTAAATTTCAACAATGTCACGTGAGGCATCTGGTAATGTGGTTACTATAGCATGCCAACAGCACACTACTGTCAACATTATCATAGCTGCCAACAAATATTTATCCTATAAATCAAACAAAAATACGACAATCAGCAATTATTTTATAGAAAATCTGACTGGAAAATGAATATAAAAACTGACAAATCATTAAATAGCCTTAAAAAATATTTGATTAATGAAATTTTCACATATTTACATACATTGTATATTGTTAAAAAAACATATGTTGATTATCAATAAACTATGAGTTTGCTGTCAAATTTGGTATTATTCATTGGGTCTTTCCACTTTTCTGTGGAAAGACCTATTGTTTTTCTTCTGATTATTTTTCTCCCGCCTAATTTTGTTCATGCGATAAATATTTGTTTCGCAATATGTTGCATAGATATTTGGTATATGATATCGAACAGTTTATGCGCTTTTGAGATTTACCCTGCGTAACCAAATACTTTTTTTTGTAGAAGTTATCTCCCCAAACACTGTTTTTCTTGTGTCCACGACTCCTTCGCAACCGTAAAAGATTACGACAAATTTATTTTATAAAACTGCTTGTTTTATCCTTCGCATGATTTGTCCAATTTCGACCGAAGCAATATGAACGCTCCATATGAGAGTTATTTCCCCTTTTGTATTTGAAATTTTGAAATGTATTTTAAACTGGAATACCATAAGTGATAGAGACCTAGGATCTTTTGATTTGAGGTCCTTGGTCCAAAAAAATGAAAATTAGGTCAAGGTCAAAGGTCTAGGTCATATTCTAATTTTTGAATTAGGCTTATTTCCACTTATTTCCAGAAACTGTAGAAGATATCGACAAATTATTTTGACTAAATTGTTAGTTGCGACATGTCGTAACTTAATAATTTAAGTTGAAAGGGTGCGTAGACAATGAATGGGAGTTTTTGCCCCTATCATATCTAAAATTATGTGTAAAGTGATATAACTTATTAACTATACATATTAGAGACCTAGAGTCTTTTGATTTGAGATCCTCAGTTTGTGACCTTTGAAATTGAGGTCAAGGTCATAGGTTAATTTGACGTTCTAGATTTTGACCTTTGCTTTAAATTCATATCTATACATCATAAATCCATATGAACTGACATTTTAGACTGATTTTTAATATTTTAATATCAAAATAGATATTAACTGGTGGAAAGACCTTCAATTGTTCTCTGAACAATTGGTTTTCAATTAGGTCTTTCCACTTTTCTGTGGAAAGACCTATTGTTTTTCTTCTGATTATTATTTTTTTTTCTTCCGCAAATTTTTTTTCTTGCGATAAACATTTGTTTCGCAATATGTCGCTTAGATATTTGGTATATGATATCGAACAGTAATATGCGCTTTTGAAATTTACCCTGCATAACCGAATACTTTTCTTTGTAGGAGTTATCTCCCCAAACACTGTTTTCCTTGTGATCACAACTCCTTCTCAACCGTAAAAGATTACGACAAATTTATTTTATAAAATTGCTCGTTATATCCTTCGCATGATTTGTCCAATTTCGACCGAAGCAATATGAACGCTCCATATGAGAGTTATTTCCCTTTTTGTATTTGAAATGTATTTTAAACTGGAACACCATAAGTGATAGAGACCTAGGATCTTTTGATTTGAGGTCCTTGGTCCAAAAAAATGAAAATTAGGTCAAGGTCAAAGGTCAAGGTCATATTCTAATTTTTGAATTTGTCTTATTTTCACTCATTTTCATTAACCTTATAAGATATCGACAAATTATTTTGTATAAATTGTTAGTTGCGACATGTTGTAACTAAATAATTTTAGTTGAAAGGGTGTGTAAACAATGAATGGGAGTTTTAGCCCCTATCATATCTTAAATTATGTTTAAAGTGATATCACTTATTAACCATACATATTAGAGACTAGGGTCTTTTGATTTGAAATCCTCAGTTTGTGACCTTGAAATTGAGGTCAAGGTCATAGGTTAATTTGACGTTCTAGATTTTGACCTTTGCTTTAAATTCATATCAATAGATCATAAAGCCATATGAACTGACATTTTAGACTGATTTTTTATATTTTAATATCAAAATAGATATAAACTGATGGAAAGGCCTTCAATTGTTTCTCTGAACAATTGGTTTTTAATTTTTTTTTTTTTTCTTCCGCCAAATTTTGTTCTTGCGATAAACATTTGTTTCGCAATATGTCGCTTAGATATTTGGTATATGATATCCAACAGTTTATGCGCTTTTGAAATTTACCCTGTGTAACCGAATACTTTTCTTTGTTGGAGTTATCTCCCCAAACACTGTTTTCCTTGTGTCCACAACTCCTTCGCAACCGTAAAAGATTACGACAAATTTATTTTATAAAATTGGTCGTTATATCCTTCGCATGATTTGTCCAATTTTGACTGAAGCAATATGAACGCTCCATATGAGAGTTATTTCCCTTTTTGTATTTGAAATTTTAATAATACGGATTTAGTTATATATTCGGTGACATCTTACCGGTGGCATCTTCCCTCACCTATTTTGCTAAGCGGTATGTAAGTTTATATACAACAAGCGAAACTGTGAGCAACTGCTCACTAATAATACCCACCCGAAATATTTCGATAAACAGGAAGTTGTTAAGAAGTGAATCTGAAAACGCACCACAAGGTATAGCTGACTTATACATGTTATATAAACACTGAAACAAAATTTAGTTACTGCGAAAAATGTGACGAAAATATTCATAGGACGTACAGACAGACTGACCAATGGATGGATGGACTGATGGAATGACGGACAGAGGTAAAACAGTATACCCCAACCTGTTTTAAAGCGGAGGTATAAAAACTGGATTACATAATGACATATATAATTTGATATAAACTCAGTTAACCATAGCTTGGAAATTAAAATTTTCATGTTTAAATCTCCCATTTGTGTGTGAGCGCATCTCATTTCAAACGATAAAGGAAAATAAGGAACTCAAATGAAAACAGGTTGTGTATGGCCCAATCGTTATTCAGATTTCACTTACCATATACGTCAAATAAGATATTCTAGGTAAACTGTTGTTTACAACTGATTTGAACGCTACTGCGGTCAGTATAAGAGTAAACGAAAGCTGCAGCCGATTTTCTGGCTTTTCTTTTTCCACTGAGAATGTTGCGAAGGATAAGGTACATATCAGGAACTGAAAGAAAATTAGTAACAAACATATCTTCAAAGTAGATAAAAAAGAGGAAAGTCAATAGGACTGACAAAATCAAACGTTAGACATTATCAAGGGAAAATAACTGTTATATGTCTTACTTGGCACAGGGATTTTCCGTAGAAAATGTTGGGTTAACCTTGGTTTTATAGCTAGCATAACCTCACGCTTGTATGACAAAACGTAAAATAACAAAAAAATATCGAACTCTAAGGAAAATTCAAAAGTGAATGCCCTTATCAATTCACCGTTTCAGAATCTAATGCATTTTGGGTAATATTTTCAAAAGTGTACACCAAAGCGTGTTGATTGGTTTAAAACATCCTTAACAATCGAAATTCAACCAATGACGTAACGTTATTTTCATTTTGGGGTACGGACAATGCAATTACCCATAGTCCTTTAGATTCTGAAACGGCCAATTGTCAGTTGTTTATAGTTTCTTCATATTAAAAGACATTGGGTAAGCAACCCAAACAGATATAATATGACAAAATTAAACTGTAAATCTTTAAAAAAAAAAAAAAATTTCACTACATATATCTTCATTATTTTGGCCAAAGCTTTTCTAAATAATATATTCTATCCATTCTTTCGCTAAAACAAATTATTCTCATCTCAAAATTTTAACTGAAGTTTAAGGTTCCATAATAAAACAAATGTATTCTTTATAGATTTAGAACGGTTGCTAAAAAACTTCGAGTTACGAATAGATGTGGTGTTTACTGTCGTATTTTTTCTGTTTATGAAAAAATAACATAAAATGTGAAGCACACCTAAAAACTCACGTAGTGAGTTATTTTAAAGTTTGCACCACATAATTTATGTTATTTCGAATAGGAAGAACAAATATGACAGTCATTCCTTAGAACTTAAATTCCATTTTAAACCGAAGTAAATCATGAAAAAACGTATGAAAATTATGTCTGTCTGCAAATCAGAATTCACGCTACATCCAAAATTAAATTATATAGAATAAACTTACCGTTACCATAAATATATTCCACACAAAATAACCCGGTCTTCGAGCGGCTCTACATTTAACTGATAGTGCAGATCGTCTTATACTATTGTCTGCCTGATCTATCACTATATCTTTCCGAGAACACTCAGTGTGCATGTATAAAAACCACTCTTGTTCATCAACAAACGATTGTCTATTGACCACGTGGTGGTCAGTTTCATCTTCTATCAATTCAACTTCGTACGACGGTAACTCGGACACTACCGTCACAGTCAGATCCTTGAAAATAAAAAAAAAAACATTAATTGACAGAATTCATATTATCATTTCATAACTGCCCTAGATCGAACATTTTCAAATAGAGATAACTCGGACACTATCGTTACAGTCAGAACCTTGAGGTGAAAAAATAGATGTTGGATAGTAATAAATTTAAAGAAGAAAATTATGTTTTCATAAAGATACAAGTATTGAAAGACATTTGACTGGTTATTTTTTAGCATTTGCTATCGATGGGATTGATACATAGTTAAATTCTACCTAGCTATAAGAAAAAGCAAACGTTTTTTACAAATATTCTTTTTGTAGACGAAACGAGCGTATTCCTATACCATTTTACCTTGTCCAAACAATCCCTGATTTTTTTAAAATTCTTATGTAGTGAAGAATTTTGTATTTCTCAGTAAGAACCTTTTTTGGCCCCAAAATATAGCAGTTTTACAAAAGTATGAAAAGTAATCTTTAAGCTATTTACTGGAAAGTAGAATGCTTCTGCTACATAAATATGGGCTGTTTTTGACAATACAATGCACATATATCGGGTACCAGCATCATTTAGTCATGCTAAATAACTGAAATCTTCACAATTTGAGCATTTAAGTTAAATTTTAGACGGTTTCCGTCTAAAATGAAAGTGGCCGCAGTCGCTTTCATTCATAATATTGAAATGTAAGTTGTATTTGGTGATAATACATAACATATATAAAGGTTGAGGATGAACACGAATGCGTCCACTTTCATTTTTGACAAAAAAAACCATATGAAAAGTGACGTGTTTTGGCATATTTGATAGATTTTTCATATTAAAGCTTTAATCGGAGACTTTTTAATGACTAAATCAGTTAAAATCTTTTACATAAACTAAATAAATCAATTTAGAAAGACACTTAAGTGTTTAAAAAGTGTCCGAAATCTTTCGTTCGAAGAACCTAAAATTTGAGGCCAAAATTGGCCCTTACCGGACCTACTCCTTTGTAGGCAACAGAATATTACCGATATTATACATTAGAACTAATTTTGAAAGAACCTAGCATCTTTGAAGAACTTAAACATAACATAAAATATATATAAGATAAAAGACACATATCAACATCAAATTATAGCGATTTGCATCTTTCTTTTTAAATTCATATGCTAACAGAAAATAAATTGACTTCTAGCTTATATATTAGGTGTGAAAACCGGAAGCAATCGTCATTGCTATTGACATTCCTTTCCCCTTGATGTCAACAGTTCTTGGTTGTCAAATGCTCATGTTTCGAATAAAAATAAAACTACATACCTGCACATCAAAAGGAAAGTCGTCCAATTCCAGATTTTCCATGAATGTTCCCTTTATGACCCTTTTCTCTGATATATATGCGTCCCCTTTATCATTATACAGTATACGGTACCGCATCTGTTCTTTAGGGTCGCCGTATGAATTTTCTATATACAATTTCGGATTCCAGATCTTTGAGAAATCTACATTTTCTGCCTAAAAATATGAATTAATATAGTATCAATTCAATTAGGATTTTCTAAGATTTCTGCCTCAAGAATGAGGGGACACAAATTTTGCAAAGCTCATCTGGTGCAGTAAAACCTGTACTTTACATGTGATCAATATCAAATTAATATTTGTAAGATTATGTCCCTTTAGGCGATATACTTGATGATTTTTCTGAATTGTTGAAAGAGATTCGATTACCAAATTACGATTTACCATAAGCACATTGATACCATATGACTGTTGTTGTCCATTCGTTTGATGTGTTTTGTCCTTTGATTTTTTTTATGGACTTTACGATTTGACTTTCCTCGGTGTTCAGTATTTTTGTGATTTTACCTTTTTTTTTTCAAATTCCTATCAAGAAAACCAGAGACGATTTTCCTAAAAATGTTTGTTTTTGTCTCATGTTGGGTTTGTACCAGTACTAATGTGCTTCTATATATATATTCTTATTTGTGTTGGTTTTCACTAGACTACCAAATAAAAGAAAAGATAAACTCGGCAATGTTTTTATTCTCTCAAATATTCAAAGTTTCAGCTCTGTCCACAATTTTGATGATTATGAACAGGCCCATGAGAAATGTTCCAATGTTTAAACCACCCCTTACCCAAAACTGTTATAAATATTTTACCGTTATTTTGGGTAGAAATGTATTCGTGCCTTGAATAAAATGTGGATAGTTTATTTATAGCATGTACTGTATTTACCACAAAGGACATGGCAATGGACATGGGCTATAAAGTAGCAAATAAGCAGATTTATCTTATCATTTGCATTCTTTCTTTATTTGCAATGTGACTTATTCTTCCTATTCTTAAAATGTAATTATATACAAGTAAAACAAAATTTGCTTGAATTTTTAGTAACTACTTTTAGCAATGTCAATTTCCTTTTTTTAAAAGTGGACAACTCGTTATGTATACAGCATTACTAAATACTTTATGTAAACCAAAATACAACTTAATCTTTAAACATACTTACCGACTTGTTTTGACCGTCTAATGTAGGTTCCCGCCATTTTGCTTTTACGATAACGTCTGCCGTAAATTGCTCCTTTAAAGTGTCAATCTCACCAACTTTGAAAAATTGTACACAGATCTGTACTTTTGCCTGTAATGGGTTATTAGTCATTTTAATGAAATACCACATAAAGTGATTGTTGCAGACAACTTTTTTTGTAATGGCTTTGAGTGAACTCATTTTGCTCCTTTCGGAATACTCTAACTTTTTCATGAGCCGATGATATTTTATCAAATTTGTAATGCAAAATAATATAACAAGTTATGAATTGTCATTAATACACAGCAGAATATCCTACACAGCGGGCACTTCGTTGCATAATATCAATATTGGTTTATTACTTCAATAGATTAAACAAAATATATTCCGAACAAAGTTTTGTCACTGGTAAAGATCATTATTTGCCATACGCTCTATCTTATTTAGAGAGCAAAGTTTTCGATGTCTTTGTAAGTAAACAGTTTTAACAAAAATAATCCATATGTCCATTACGATTTAATATATATCTGTTTCCTCTGAATCCCAATTAACACTGACATTTCAGCCGGATTATGGACCGTTGTGCAATAAAAAAGCATGAATGTAATATCCATTAGATAGACATTCTTCTAGACATTATTTCCATATCGCTCTAAAATATTAAAAGCTTTAATATGGTATGGGTAAACATAGTGTGCAATGTAGCAACAGGAAACAATCCGCCAATTAAAAAAGTCCCAAAAGGGCAACTTCAATGGTGGCAAACTATACATGGGAGACAACCCATTATAAATATTCTATTATCATAGTCATGATTCTTATGCAAAAACGAATATCCGAGCTGCATTAAATACCACACACATGTCATAAACATCAAATGCTTTTACCAGTCTTATCATCGTAATGGAATAGTAACACGTTCTGAAAAGTCACATGCAATTTGTATAGTTTTATTGTAGGTTGATGACTGACATGTTTGTAGTAAACACATTTCAACCCACAATATTTTAAAATCCCGTTTTTTAGAACATCTCGATCCTTATTAGGGTTGGGGAGGATTCAGCCATTTTAAAAAAGGGGGTTCCCAACACAGGATACCAGGGGGGGAGGATCAACTATATGTTCCAATTCAAATGCATTGATCGGCAAAAAAGAGGGTTGGCACCCCCTGGATCCGCAACTGAGGTTCAATTTGTACTAGGATTATTTGATAAACCGCTTATCTCGAAAAGAGAGCGAACTATTTTCACAGGTATTTTTCATTTGTTTAATATAAAGTATGCACAGTACTAGCTTCTCCTTTACTAGTGACTTTTCTTTTAAACTGAAACGGTAATTTTAAACATAACCATTGAATAAGACTGAACAATAGATACATAGATAATTGTCGGTCTTTCAATCATTTTTCGTATGTGTCCAGTTCGGGGAAATAAGACACAAGAGCAGTTTGCCTGATTGTCAAATCTCCCAATTTAAAATAACAACTCCAAGAGAAACAATCACGGTAAAAGCATGATCTTGAAAACGAGTAAGACTTGAAAAAGGGGAAGGACATCGACCTGGCTAGCCTATCCTGTTGTGCCGCTTACACTACGTAGTATAAATATTACAAGAAGGAATATTACAAAAATATGTAATTTCACAGAGTAGACGAAATTTTAGTTTTGTTTGTGAATTTGTCTAACAGTCCACAAAGATAAGGTCATTACATATTTAATAAACAATTTAATTTCTGGAAATACTGTGAACAAAACTGGAAGGTAAATGTCTGAACATAACTAAAGTTTCTCCAAGAAAATATTGAGAAATAATTTTTAAACTCAATCACAATATTTAGGTGTCTTCTCATACTATAATGTTAAAATTGATGACATGAATTATTCAGACTAAAAAACCAGAGAAGATACCAAAACGATTATGGATGGTGAAAACGAAAATCATAAGTTGTAAAATCTTGATTACCATGACCATAAACATAAAAAGATCTGTCGACAATCAACAATCAAAAACCATTACAATGGAACCTAAACCTAACGATTCATCACCACAAAATCCAACCAATAGAAGTTCATCGACTGTAGTAGACGAAACGCGCGTCTGGCGTATAAAATTATAATCCTGGTACTTTTGATAACTATTTACAACACTGGGTCGATGCCACTGCTGGTGGACGTTTCGTCCCCGAGGGTATCACCAGCCCAGTAGTCAGCACTTCGGTGTTGACATGAATATCAATTATATGGTCATTTTTATAAATTTTCTGTTTACAAAACTTTGAATTTTTCGAAAAACTAAGGATTTTCTTACCCCAGGAGTAGATTACCTTAGCCGTATTTGGCACAACTTTTGGGAATTTTGGGTCCTCAATGCTCTTCAACTTTGTATGTATTTGGCTTTTTGAACTATTTTGATCTGAGCGTCACTGATGAGTCTTATGTAGACGAAACGCGCGTCTGGCGTATAAAATTAAAATCCTGGTACTTTTGATAACTATTATTAGCCGTTAGTTATATTAGGAGAACTTTACAGGAAATGATTTGAAAATATTAGCTTGATGCTGCCAATTGCTTTGTAGACTTAATTTTTCTGTTCGTCATCTTTCGTTGTTATCGTTTTGTACAAACAAGACATTCTAAAAATAAAATGAGGAAAAATTTCTGCATTCCTAATATTAATCTTCATTTGTTTTTTTTTTTAATTTTTATTTTGTGGTGTATAGTTTATATTGAAAGATCATCTCTATTTTTTCGGGATAAATCCTCTTTTTTTTTATTTATCTTTGTTAACTCTTTACATATCCTGGGTGCACTGGAAGTCAATCGCAACATTTGCATAGTAAATTTATAAGGCACATTAATTTTTATATAATTGGAAACAACGTCAGAGATATAAAGTAATGAACTGTATCCTCCGTATAAATGATTGCCTCTGTTCCCCAAGTTTTCAACATTTTTCTTTTCGACTTGTGCGTTTTGATAGTCCCTTAGGTATTTTCCAACAACATTGTATCACTAAATGACATTTTGCTTACTAATATTATTTTATATAAATATTTATTAGGTATCACTTTCATACAATTAATAAAAAACAATTTCATCCAAAAAATGTTACAATGATTGCATTGATTATATAACTATCTATCAGGTATCACCTTCATATAATTAATAAAAACAATTTTATCAAAAAAATAATGCAATGATTGCATTGATTATATAACTATCTATTAGGTATCACCTTCATATAATTAATAAAAACAATTTTATCAAACAAAACGTTACATTAATTGAATTGATTACATAAATACGTATTAGGTATCACCTTCATACAATTAATATAAACAATTTTATCAAAAAAATATTACAATGATTACATTGATTTATGCTATTGGACTAAAACATTCCACAACATATTACAAACACCGAACATTGTTTTATTACATAAGTAAATAATATCCCTATAGCTAACTGTATAATTAAGTACGAACGATCTATAATCCCCCTGACTACATAACTATGATGAAAAGGTTTGGAAATGTCAGTTATTTCCCAGGTGATTGAATACGAAATGACTACCATTTGCATATTCTTCAATGTTAAATGCTCATGGGTACTTTATTTGGACAGATATGCACCATAAATATGATAAGCCATCATAAATGTGTTTTATTGTAGAGATATTTGAAGTCGATGAATACGAAAGGTTGAAAGATACTAGTTCTCTAAAACGAAAAAAATATTCGGTCTCTTTGACACATTGATAATTTCCATTCTCAATTTTAAATGGAACAAAACCACCAAAATGTGTTTTTAGAATTATAGAAATCTTTGTAAAATTTAAATGATTGTATAATTCGAAGCTTGGATAAAAAAATCATTGCAAATGAGAGAGTCTCTAGCTTTCAGAAAAAATAAAGTAAAAAGTAAAAAAAACAAAGCTACCTAACTCCGAGAAAAACTCAAAAAGGAAAGTCCGTAATAAAATGGCAATATCAAACGCTCAAACACATCAAAGGAAGGGATAACAACTTTTATATTCCTCACTTGGTACAGGCATTTTCTTATGTAGAAAATGGGGGATAAAACCTGGTTTTATAGCTAGCTTAACATCTCATGTGGAAGAGAATATGTGAAGTCTAGACTTCTGAAAAATTAGAAAAGTGTGTATAAAAAGCATGGTCGTTATAGTGGTTATATAGCCTTTTTCCACGTTGGTTGGATTTTATGAACTCGTTATAAAATCACCTTTGCTCGGAGCTAAGCTGTTCAGATTCCTCATGTTGACCTTATCATTATCATATATTTCTGATAGTTTCCACCGACTATCCACATATTTTTGAACTCGAAAAAGTTAGCTATCAAATCGAAACTTCCTATCACAATGCAATGAGGAAGTGTCCCCTTCCCCGTGCAACAACCTACGGCTATCGAAGAAAACACGTACTTTGGCATACGTAGGTCTTGTAAAAGGTATCTCTAATTACAAATCTAAGTATAACAGGCATGATTTTTTTCTCTTTGTTACAAGCATAAGTCACTGCTTTGATAATCAATTTTTAAAAAGCGACCGTTTTAACGATAAATTGATTTATTATTTATGTAACAAAAAACTTTGCGTTAACCTTCTGTTAATTTATCATTGTCTTTATTATTAACGCATGTAGATTTTTTTTTATCACTTAGTGAACACTAAAATCGACTACTGCAACATTTTATAGTTTATGAATGATGTTCATTTATTAATACTACCCTGTGATTCGACGTTACATATTTATTTCTTGTGCATAAATCTAGCTGATGAAATGCATGTGCGAACATTAAAAATCTTACTCAAATGATACTCCAACAAGAATGTGTCCAAAGTACACGGATGCCCGACTCGCACTATTATTTTACATGTTCAATGGACCGTGAAATTGGGTAAAAAATCTAATTTGGCATTAAATTAGAACGATCACACCATAGGGAACATGTGTACTAAGTTTCAAGTGGACCGTGAAATTGGGATCAACAATTTAACTTGACTAAAATTAGAAAGATCATATCATAAGGAACATGTGTACTAAGTTTCAAGTTGATTGGACTTGATCAGCTTCATCAGAAACTACCTTGACCATTCACTTTAACCTGAAAATCACACTTTCACTTTCTATGTTCAGTGGACCGTGAAATTGGGGTAAAAAGTTTAATTTGGCTGTAAAATTAGAAAGATCATATCATAAGGAACATGTATACTAAGTTTGAAGTTGATCGGACTTCAGCTTCATCAAAAACTACCTTGACCAAAAACTTTAACCTGAAGCAGGACAGACGGACGAACGAACGAACGAACGAACGAACAGACAGACGGACGGACGAACGGACGCACAGACGCACAGACCAGAAAACATAATGCCCCTCTACTATCGTAGGTGGGGCATAAAAATAGAGAAAAAGGTCAATGCTTTATAATACCCTAGTCCCACTAGGCCACGATCGCACTACGATCTGTGAAAAAAATGCAAATTTTGATGATCGTAGTGCGATCGTGTAGATCGCAGTAAGGTCGTATCACGGTCGTGGTGAGGTCTTCAAGATCGTGAAGAGCGTGGTCAACTTTGAACATGTTCAAAACAATCGTGGTGCGGTCGTGGCGAAATCAGGTCGTAGTAGAAGCGTAGTGAGAGCGCACTAAGATCGTAGTAAGATCGCAAAGGTCGCTGTACAATCGTAGCGAGAGCGTAGCGAAAGCGTGATTCTATTCGGAGAGATTGCGCTACGATCTCACAGCGACGTTATCACGACCTCACTACGACCATCGCGTTCTCACTGCGACCCAACTACGCTTGAACTACGACTATACCACGCTGTTCACGACCATAGTACGATTCTAGCACGCCCTTGCCGTCCTCATCACGCTCTTCTTACGACCTGACTACGTTCACACTACGACCATCATTCTCATTGTCATTTTCACATAAAATATATAAAAAAGCTCCCTAGACTTTGTTTGTTTGAATGTAATTATCCATTTGCTCTAACGGGTCAACCATGCTTCTCGTTTTTATATAGATTAGACCGTTGGGTTTCCCGTTTAAATGGTTTAACACTAGTAATATTTTGGGTCCTTTATAACGTGCATGCTGATTGATGTGAGACAAGGCTCCGTGTTGAAGGCCGTACCTTGGCCTATAATGGTTTACTTTTATAAATTGTTACTTGGATAGAGAGTTGTCTCATTGGCACTCATACCACATCTTCATATATATATTGATACATCTATGTCATCTCTGCTATCGTTCACTAAAATATCGTCATTGAGCTTCATGGACCAGCAATAGGTTGTAATTTAGGTTGGATTGGTCGGTCCGACATCTCTGCTTGATCAGAATTCGTTACTTTGCTCCCTCTGCCTCTACATCAACTCCTACCACCATGCCCACGTGTTCTGGTAGACTTTGGTGGCATGACTGGATTGTTTCCGAGAAATCTACGATTTAATCAGAAATAGAAGGAATTGAACTGTATTGATATGGAACACGATGTTGACGTTATTGCTGAGAACGTAGTAAGATCGCAATTATAATTATGAACGTAGTATAATCGTGGTAAAAACGTGTAATAATCGCAGTAAGATCGTGTTGCAATCGGATAACTCGTGGTTTGGTCGTAGTGAGAACGTGAAGAGCGTAGAAAGATCTTGATAAGCGTAGTGAGGTCGCAGAATAAGCGCGGTGAGAACGTGGTATAATCGTAGCAGGATCGTTGTAGAAGCGTAGAGAGGACGTAGTAGCATCGTGAAAGCAACGAAAATTTACATTTTCATGCCGCTCATACCGCGACCTCACCACGATCTAAATTTATTTTAGATCGCGGTGAGCGTGGTGCGATCGTGGTCTAGTGGGACTGGGGCTTTATATTCGACAGTTGGTTATTGATATATAAAGGCAACAGTAGTATACCGATGTTCAAAATTCATAAATCAATTGAGAACATCCGGGTTACAAACTAAAACTGAGGGAAACGCTTCAAATATAAGAGATCTGCGACACAACAGAAACACAATATTAAAATGTAACACACACAGAAACGAAAATTAATTATCCAAAAACACCTGCAAATCAGCAGTTACCATGTAATTTTATTTTAACATATTAATTTCCGCGTTCTTCTTGCAAAAGTAAATATCTCTTGATATCATGAACTAAGTTGTTAAAAACAGTATATCGTGCCTGTATGCCTGTATGTGTGTTCAAATCAGCATTTATGAATATTGGGGTTACTGTAATTAATCAATCGACGAATACCATATTGCAACGATTCTAGGATACTAGGGAGAATATAATGCAACCAATATAAATGTAATCAGTATACGAAACAACCAATATAAATGTAATCAGTATACGAAACAACCAATATAAATGAAATCAGTATACGAAAAAGGTTACAGCTAATTTCCTTATGCATGTAGAACAAAACTTGCTTGCTTTGTTTGTATATTGTACAATCATTAGAATAACACCCAATTAAATTCAAATATGAGATATACAGGTTAAGCTATGCCTATATAAATTGTATAAAGATGTCAATCTTCTTTACAAAGTTTATTTAAACAATTATAAAAACAAAGGAAGCAAGCCAAACAAAGTTTTACTTTGCAAGCATCTTTGTTTGGTTTGCAATTTTAATCATTCTACAACAACTTCTACTACTACTTCTTCTACTTACACTACTAATAATAGTAACGAGAGGAATTTGTATAAGTGACTTGGCACTTGTTTTCCAATCAATGTGTTTTATTGATGTTTCATATTTATGTATCTGTGTCTAAATAAAATATTGGTTACACTAATAGTAACGTTTATGTTTAAACTATGTTATTCAATATTTTCTCGTTTTTGTAACAAACGTAGTACACAAAACATTTATTGTTATCACGATATTAAGGGATGAAATCTATAAAACTCTTACGTTAACAATGTTGTAACATTATAAGTGAGCTTGGAGTGGGGGGTAACAAAACCAATGAAATGTCAACAGAATATGAAATAGGTTACGGAAATCTGATATATTTGGCATTATTCTACTACTACTACCTCTTGTCATGAATCATAACAAACCTTTCTAAAATCATCCGTTTATATATTTTATAAGGAATGTAAGGTTTCGACTCCCTCGAACAAAGTTGACCTCATATTAATTAGGCCAATTTTGATGAGTTTTTTTTTATCATATTACTCGTTTACTTTTCCGATTCTTTTACATATTTGACTTTCAATGAGGTTTAAACCAGACAGACGTTTCGGAGGCAGGAAACTTATAACGTCGTGTTTTCATTTAATAATGTGTTTTCATTTAATTATACTTTTGCTTCCTCTAATAATAAAGATAACCAAGCTAACCACAATGTTATATTTATTGAAGTATAAAAAAATGCATATTACCTTTTTATATAGCAGTAGACACATATAATAGACATGCTAAATAAAGAGAAAAGTTTGCAATCTTAATGTAAAAACCAAAATCTAAGTAGTTTTACACCAATTACAATGGCTAGGCAGTCTAATGACATAACAAAAATGTATAAATAATTTATCAAAAGGCTGATGTTTGAGAATAATTTCCACTTCTATATACAATTCTAGTGCCAGTAAAAACCTTTTTGCGTAAGAACTCTTTTCGCTCAATTAAAACTTCTTATAATTAAAATAAAACGAACTCAAAACATTTTATGCGAAAAAAGATTTAATGTTGCATGTGTACTTCTTTTAATCAATTATATTTAAAAAGGTATATATGACGTCAGAACTATAGACAGAGGAGTAAAATAACACATATATCATTCTTACGTATTTAATATGTTAATTAACAACTCACAACCTCTTCTTTTAATACAAAGAACATATTGAAAGAAACCCAGCATAATATTAAACACTTTGTTTTGATTACAAGCGAACATGAATGGATTGTTTATGTATGCTTTCATTACTGTAATGCGTTGTGTTTATTACTTGAATCGATGCCATTCTTAAAATGCTTTCATTTTTATGGGATTATATATATACCATATTTTTTAGCATCAATTATTTTTTATCAAATTATATTATATAGTTGATACAGTTGTTTGAAGAATATCTAAACCAAACCAAACCTTACATATATAAAGGTTAATCCGGAACCAGTTAATAATTAAAGTAGTTTTTATGGGATTATATACATACCATTTTTAAAGCATCAATTATTTTTTATCACATTATATTATATATTTGATGCATTTGTTGATGAATATCTAAACCAAACCATACGTATATAAAGATTATAACAAAACCATTTGATTATAAAGTAGTTCAAATCCGAGAACGTTTCCATCGTAATTATATATAGTCAGAAACTAGTTTAATGAATTACATTGTCATTATAACATGTATAATGACGTGAAACCAATAAAAACAGTCCTTTTTGTAAACATTGACAACTGTACTAAAAATGATATGACTGCTTTATTGAATCTGGATTTTAAAAGTAAATTACTATTTTTATCTAAAGATCCATTAACTGACACAATTTTATTTTCCCAAGCTGAAAGGTATAATGGGATTCAACTTCTTTTGAAAGGAATTCATTGGTGTAAAAATTGGACCGATTCACTCACAAACAAATAAAAGTCCGAAAAAGCAAACATAAAGGGAAACCTATACCAATATTTAAAAAAAAAAAAAAACAACGAAGAAAACATATGTTGTCAACAATTTCACTTATTTTAATGGAAGAACACCTTATAACCAAATATCTTAATCTTACAATACAGAGGGATGTTTACTCGAATTAAACGTCATCAGCTTCATACATGGTCAAAATGTTAAAGAAGCTAAGTGCTCAAATCGTTCAAAAAATAAAATCAACATTGCTCTCCATAATGATAATAATTGTCGAACATCAACTTTGCCAGATGAAGTTGTAGCCTCAGTTAAAATATATTAACATAGTTTTCATAACTGAAATAGTTTTGCAAGTGAATGAATGGCAGATGAAATAGTTGTAATTTCTGGAAATAAAACCTTCAACACAGATCAACTGACTTTTAAACATAACAAAGATATTCCATTATGATAATAAATCAAATTTAGCTTATGATTTTTATGACAGGTATATTATCAATGTAAACAACAAATGTTTTACTCTCAATATCCGTTTTATTATCTAGAAATTATAGAAACTATTTTTAATTATATTTTTATGTATATCAATCATTGGAAAATCGAGTTCATTGTACAATAAGACAATCTTCCAATTTCAAATATGAATGAAAGAATGGCATGCACATTACAAAAAACAACATAGCAATTAGTATTGGGTCAGGTACGTGGAGCATAATTTTCCATTGAATCTTCCATTTTCTACATTTGAAAATGCCTGTACCAAGTCAGGAATATGACAGTTCTTGTTCATTCGTTTTTTATGTGTTTTGTCATTTGATTTTGCCATGTGATTATGGACTTTCCGATTAGATTTGTGATTTTACTTTTTCCTCCAAGCCCCCCTTATGCTATAGTAGTTTCTTGATGATAACCATTCACTATCTGTCTTTCATAGACTGTTAACGTTTTTTCTTCTTCTATTTTTGTAATGAGTTGAAAATAGTGTAGAAATTCTTTTGAATAATATCTCGTGGGTATTGATATAAATCATCAAGTAAGGTTTAATGAATAATCAACGAAAATAGACTTCAAATGAAACGTTAAAACCATTAAACTTCTAGACATTGATCATTATATTTGTACCTTCGTGTAACGCTTTATTCATGTATCAGAAACCAGGCTACCTCAAAGCATATGATGATGAAATGGACTGAAATAATTAGGTTTTGTATGTCCTCAACTTGACCTAATTGATAATTATTGTTGTATATATGTATGAAATATATTTGTATATAACACAACAGACTGACGTTATCATCATTATATCTAGTATATTATATATAAATGCGTTAACAAGCAATTTGCCTTGCACGTGATACGCGCGATGTTCATCAATAAATGCTACAGCTATCAAGTATCATTCTGAATCTTTATGGTGTAATCCACCATGAACAATGCGTTAGAGCTTTTGATTTTGCCATTTAATTAGGGACTTTCCCTATTCCTCGGTATTTTTGAGATTTTACTTTTTTCTTTTAAAAATGACATGAGACTAAAACGTAAAACTTTATCATTGTCTTTAAAATCAAATGTCATTCATTGTCTTTTAAATTATCGATTGTTGCTTGGTAAACATCCGATGATGAAATTTAAGAAATTGTCGTCCGCTTGCCATGGCATTTAAACAAATCTCATCCGTGAATTAAACCTCGAAATCTTTCATTTTTACGAAAAGTACTTGTAAAACATTTCGCGTAGTTTTTCATACAAATTTCTACGTATGGTGCATACATTAATGTTTGTCACCCACAAGTTTTGGCCAAAGTTCTGACCTCATTGTCACCCATATGCTGTGGCCCAAGTTCCTGTCGCGTTGTCACCCACAACTGTGGTCAAAGTTCTTACTATGGAGGATGTGAGGACAAGAACCACTAAATACCTGATGACTTCAGCTGTTTTATTTTTATCTAGATAAACAATAACGTCATAGAAAATGGCATATTGCCTAACATATGACTATTGTTTAGTAAGTCAAAGTTAATGCCAACATGCCCATACATCTTATATATTCACTTAATGTATTTATTGAGTCATATATTGAGGTATCTGTTTCATCATTGTGCAATGTTGTGTTTGTTGGGTTTTTTTTGTTTACATATATATTTGTGCGTGTTAAAAACTATTGCATCAACTGATTATTTCAATTATGATAACCAACCTGACTTGAATCTCGGATACAAAAATTTGTCATGCATGTTTCTGAGTTGAAATTTCAGTCCTTTATTTTTCACTCAATTCTGTCCATCCTTTTTTATTAGTTCATCTTGACCTCTTTTACATAAATTGTCATCCGTCTTTTTCTTTGTTAATAAACTCATCTGCCTTTTTTATACTTCATCCTAGCCTCCCCCATAACAATCAAATGGTAGCTACCTAAATGTTAGTAAGATGATAACACAAAGTTGGCTGCTGTACCCGAATTTTTGACATTTTTACCTATTTTGTTTGTTTGTGTTGCTCACACATTGCTTTCAATATAATATTGTAGCAGCAACATAAAAACGAACAATAAAAATCAGTTGAAAAATGCTGAACTCATCAGATGGATACAAATTGAAATACATCTAACAGAGTGAACATGACCGGATACATGTACATCCCAACAACAAAAAGACTCTAAGCACATATCTGAGAGTACTCACAGTTACTGACAGCTAGGTCAAAGCCACTAACAACTTATAAAACAATTCATGCATCTTTGACTTAATTATCAGTCAGTACAAACCTCCAATGGATTTAATGTAAAGACGTCCGAAAAAAAACCATGATCTGTGCAATGCAATACAGGTATCGACAGATGGTAGATCCAGGAATGTGCATTATTAAGTATATATCAATACTATCTAGTTTTCTTTTAATTTACTTGCATGCATTCTAATTATGATATGGATGTGGCTGAATGTGTCAATATTGAACACTTACTGTAAACCAAATTATTTTCGCGGATACTTTATTTCGCGTTTTACCCTTTCTTGACCACTTCGCGGCTATTTAATTTCGCGATTATCTGATTTACTTGATGAAGTTTATTAAGGAAAGATCAAAGATTGACATATTCGCGACGATTTATATTCGCGTTATTTTTCTACTCGCGAAAGTCGCGAAAATAAATCGCTCGCAAAAATAAGTTGGTTTGCAGTATCTCTGTAGAACAATTTTTCATTAGATCGACTTTTTAAACTTCACAGTATTTGTAATACACAAAGAAGTCTCAAACTGGTAAGATGATATTAATTCACAACAATGTTGATGGTTATCAACTGTGTTCGTATGAGTTAGACACACACAGATACGAGAAAACAAATTCTAAGAGTAGTGCAAAAGAAAATAGTCGACGACATTAATTTTGAACAATCTATCTCTATGAAATTTCAACTATCAAATACTTGTATACTATTGATCATTATTGAAATAACTTCTGCTTTGACACATTTAGATATAGATCTACTTGACTCGATATTCATGATTGATCTTAGATCAAGGTAAATGTGAATGAATGTATTAATGAACACCTATATTTTATTTTAAATAACTGAATTAATTGTTAAATTTTGGGTTTTCCTAGCAGTAACTTTAGTTCATATTCCAAAAGCAGTTATCGATGCATATTTAATATGAGGGCTTATAAAAAATTCAAGGATTACCAATTTTGTTCACCAGCGCTAGTTTTGTCTATAAAAATCGTTCGAAAGAAGAATGAAATTGAAGAGCATTGAGAGTTCGAAATTCCGTAAAGCTTTCCCAGAGAAATAAGATACCTAACGTAAACATTTTTAGTTCCTTGAAGCTTCCTAAAGGTTAAAACTGGCACCAGGATAGTTATTTTACTTTAATGTCCTAACTGCTTGATGAAGACATTTTCATTCGAACCTCTCTCATATAAGAGTAGTTATAATTGAAATATTTCCGTTATATATCTATTTTTCAATAAGTGTGCATGTAGTTGTATCTTATAAAAAGGCTCTGGAAATCTACAAATCTAACTTATTTAGATCGATGATGCTTTTTCATAAAAATCGACTATAGAATGTACTAACGTTTTTGAAAATTAATCTTAAAAAAGAAAAGAGCACTCTTAAATATTACAGGCACAATAAAACAAATTATAATTGATTATTACTAACATAAATTACTGAATGGATTTTTCTTATAAAAAGTACAAACCAATTGCACTATCATATTCAGCAGTAATTTATAATGATGTCTGCAATGTTTCAAATTACACTTCAAAAGAACAAGCGTGAAACAAGAATTATATCTAAAATGCAAAGGATGATAACAAGGAAGGGCAATACTTTTCTGTATATAAGTATCTCAATATGTAGATATACAGAGCATGATGAAGACCTATTCTAGTTCACTTCTCATAAAAAGGCACATATATATATGATAATACTAGTCGACCTACTACTCTAGAACGTTGGCTTCGTGATAGTCTTTTATTTGTTCTGATTTTGTGGTTTGTACTGCTTTAAATCTGAGTATTGCGCACAATTGGGTACTGTGTACGACGCTGAATTGTAAAACCTACTAAGTTTAGCCTATATGCTAGTAAATCGATTGTAGGATGTGTGATTCATATCAGTCGGGTTATATAATATAAAAAGAAAATGTGTCTCTTATGATAAAAAAGGTTAAAATATAGATGATAGACCAAAATTCATGAATAACAGTTAGAGAGGGATAACTTCTCCGGGTAGGTCTTTTTAATTACATGCACGGTACTATTTTTTCTATAACAGATGCGCGTTTCGAGAATAAATGCCCCTTCAGTGATGATCGATGCCAAAATATTTGCAAATCACAAAGCTTACAAAAAAGATGCAGAGCTATAATCCCAATAGGTGCAGAGGGTATAGCCAAAGCCTGGCAAGGGTATAGAGCTATACATGAGGAAGATACATTCCTCAATTGTAAATAATTTCTAACATTTTATAACAGCAAAATTAAAAAACGAAAAAATCCGTATTTGCACGCCAGTACCGAAGTACTGGGTACTGGACTGGTGATACCCTCGGACTAACAGTCTACAATCAGTGCATCAATCAGTAGAACCGTGTCTATCGATGAAACTAACTTTGCCGAAAAAGAGGGTTTCCCTATAATTATTATCTTGACACTTTGCAAAAAATATCTTTTAAGACTTAGAAGTCAATGAGGATACTTTGGGCATACTTGAAACTTACTTTTATCAACACGAACGATTGTGTATATCAAATGCATTATATCAATAATATATCAAACTTACGAGCTATGTGATTTGTGGTCATGATATTCGGCAATAAATTTTGTTGTTTTCTTCAAAAATATGCAAATTTACATCTCCTGTCAAAATTAACACTCAGAAAATTCTAATTTTCCGTAGCATAACTTTGAATGACGTCATATAGCTACTATCTTGATGGTTCTAATGATTGATATGATAGCTATAATGAAAACCGACTTATTACTAAATCAACAGGGGGTATGCTCTTCTGAGCTATCCTGGTTTATGTGGCTTATTCTTCAGATTAATGAAGATAACCACATTTTGCTATAATAGAAACGTTGGTATCAACTTTAATAACATACAACCGAGTACATCAATACAACTTTTACTAAAGATATGTATGCAATGTCAAGAATGTTATTTTGAGCAGCAGCATATCTTATTAACTGATTAATAGCCACTGTCAAGTATAAAAGGTTTCTTAATGTCATGTTGATGTTTCATCAATTTTTATTTTATTGTTTGAAAGTATTACAATCTATATCGTAGATGTTGATTTAATTTTAGTTAGTCATATTTCAGTTATAAGTTTAATAGGCAACTTTTCTTAGAAAAACAGAGTGAATAAAGTGCGACTAATATTCTTTTGCTTATGCATAATGAATAGTCGATATTTCATGAAGAGTGAAACATAGAGGCATGGCCCATTCAGTTTCCTACTATTTATAAATAGTAAATGCCCCTTTAGTATCATCCACATCCTTAAATACATATAGAAAGATGTATTTTTGTTTTATTTTTAATACTGACCTCATCAAGCGAGACCTCGTGGAGAGTGGATGAAATATAAAATTCCATTATTCATTTTATCTCTAGGATGTATTAACTGTGTACTTTGTGTTTTTGTGGAGACATTGAAATAAAGTAAAATAATAAGTAAACGTATTTTTACGGGTACAACACATCCCTAATCAAATGCCAATATCAAAAGCTCTAACACATGAAACAAATGGATAAAAAACTGTCAAATTTCTGACTTTGTACAGTCATTTTGTTTATGTAGAAAATGGTGGATTAAACCTGGTTTTATAGCTAGCTAAACTTTTCACTTGTATGACAGTTGCATTAAATTCCATTATATATATGCACGATCATGAATGCATGTGCGTGCATTTCATTGATTATTGACGCGTATGTGAATGAACACGTAACGTTGCTGAACTTATTTATGACGTCATTGTCTAATATTTTCAATATCAAGTCATGTCGAAAATCAAACAAATATTAGGCAGTAAGAGCAAATGAAAAATGTACAAATTGCCGCTAACTTTGTATATCTGTCTAACTTTTACTTTTCTACATTGGTAGAGTATGGGGGAGGTTGAGATCTCACAAACATGTTTAACCCGCCGCATTTTTGCGCCGTGTCCAAGTCAGGAGCCTCTGGCTTTGTTAGTCTTGTATTATTTTAATTTAGTTTCTTGTGTACAATTTGGAATTAGTATGGCTTATTATCATTGAACTAGTATTATATTTGTTTGGGGCATTTGAAGACGCCTCCGGGTGCGGAATTTCTCGCTACATTGAAGACCTGTTGGTGACCCTCTGCTGTTGTTTTTTTCTATGTCGGGTGTTGTCTCTTTGGCAAAATTCCAATTTCCATTTTCAATTTGTTTTATCTCATCTCGTATGTGGTAGAAATGAACACAAAGAGTCAATATTCTTTTACAAAAAGTTTTACTGAATTTGCCCTGTATGCCGACTTAAAAGGTTATCTTAAAAAATGCATATATGGTAATATAACGACAATACAAATGCAGTGACTTCATCTATGTAAATATTGATTGGCGATGCCCGTGGAAAATTGATTATGATTTTTATCAGTATTTCTAATTAATTAAATTTGCTATAGTTTTCAAATTGGTATGCGACATATTCTTAAGAGAATCAATTTGCCGTATACTAAATCGTTAGACTGATAAATTTGCAATTATATGAATAGTGCTTTTATTGCATTTACAATGGTCGTATCTGATCACGGTATATAAGGAAAGTTTGTTATAAAGGTCGTTCTTGCAGGAGACTATTATCGCTATCAATGCCTCTGGGGTTGAAGTAATAAAACTTTTCTCTGTGCTTAGAGCACAAAAATCATGCTCGAAACATGAAATCCAGCATTTTGATTGGTTGGTTGTGTAGTATGTGTACAAAAAAAAGTGTTATGACTTCAAGGCCTTAGTTTCGATCTGATTGAAGTTCATGTCATTTCCCTTGAATCGTTAATCCATTTGTACATTGAAAATGGATTGACAAGCTATATATAAATACTAATGTTGTCTATTTTCTTAAACACTATCGAATATAATCATGAAAGGCATGATTTTTTTATCTTATGTACAAATTATGTCCTCATCTATTAAACTGACTGAAATAAAAGACAAGATATGAGCAGAAATTTTAATTTGTTTACATTATCATTCACTGGGACTTTTTAGAGTTTCTTCCCGGGTTAATAATAATGGTAAGAGTGTGACTTTACGTTATTACTTATCTATACATTCATTTACAACCACATATATACTTTCGGCATCGTGATATTGACTACTGGTCGATATATTTAGCAATAATTCTTTATCTAAAGTAGACTAATAAGCGTTATCAATAAAGATTTTTTCAGTGTCTATAAGAAAGGACACCAATAGTACGATAATGGATAATGTACTTTATATGTCACTACTGGTGGACGTTTTGTCATGATGGTATCACCAGTATATATATATATATATAAATGTTGTCTATTTTCTTGAAAACTAGCAAATATAATAATGAATTTATGAAAGGCATGAACTTTTTTTACCTTAAGAACAAATTGTGTCCTCATCGATTGACCTGGCTGACATCAAAGCCCAATTAAGAACAGACATTTTATTCAATTAAATTTCACATTCACTAGTCCTTGAGTTTTTGAAATAGTTCATCATTATGGTAAAAGTATTGTACTTTATCAATAGGGGCATACTTTATTTAAGTTTCAAATCAATGTTAAAATTTTGGCCTTACGTAGTTACTTATAATTTATTCTGTGCTGTTACACTATTGTTTCAGGTAAGGATGAAGGTTGGTACCAAGCAAAAAGTTTAAACATGCTGCATTTGTTTGCACCTGTCCTATAAAGGATTCTGAGGTTCAGCTGATGTCGTTTGTTGGTGTGGTTCATACGAATGTTGGTCTTCCCGTTTGAATGGTTTTACACTAGTCATTTTCTAGGTCCTATATAGTTTGCTGTTCGGTATGATCCAATGCTCACTTTTTAGGACCGTACTTTACCTGTAATGGTTTACTTTTACGAATTGAAATCGTGACATGGTTTGAGTGTTGTCTCATTAGCATTATTACACATCTTTGTATGTCTAGTAACTATCAAATAAATACTTTTGACATCTTCGTAGTTACTACTGGTCGACATGTAAAATAACAATCGTTTTATCTTAGGAATACCTATCGTCGAGATCAGCATTGCTTTTAGTGATCATGATTAATAGTTTTTACATAGTAAGACACCAGTAGTACGGGAATGGGTAATGTTCTTTAGGCTTAAAACATACATATCGATGAACTGCTGCTGCAAATGAGTTATAATCTCAGTAATATTAACCTGCATGCATTCATACATTGCTTGTGGCAAAACATCACTTTAAGTGATGTAAGGGCACTAATACTTCTTACTTATATAAGCTTGTCAACAATATCATCTCAATTATAAAAAACATGTTCATGACATAAAATTGGCCTAAAGCCATTACATTATTTCTCACGAAATCAGTATTTGATTTAAATGTTAAAAACGTGGTTATTTGTTTTCTTGTTATATTTGTTATTCTCGTGGTGTTTTTCTGATGCTTGGTCCGTTTCTGTGTGTGTTACGTTTCGGTGTTAGTCGTTGTTTCCTCTTATATTAATGCGTTTCCCTCGGTTTAGTTGTTACCCGATTTTGTTTTTGTCCTGGATTTAGAGTTTGAACAGCGGTATACTACTGTTGCCTTTATTGATTTACATATAGCAGAAAACACCATCTTTGATTATCGGACATATTTCAAACTAAATGCCCAATGATGATTGCGCTAACTTTGTTTCACTAAGCGCTGTGATTTAGTGGAGAAGACAATGTATTCCAATAAGCGCTGTGATTTAGTGGAGAAGACTATGTTTTCAATGTTAACTGACGACAAATGATAAAACGTCACATGATGACAAAATAAGAAACGCGCCAAATATCCACTTTATAAGTAAAGTAATTATCAAAAGAAGGAAAATTTTAAACTGAACCAAAATTTATAAAACGGTAATACAAACTCATTAAATATTTCAGGCCTTTGATTTGAAGCACCATTTACATGATGATATGGCGTATGACCGACGTAAGAATTCAAATTGTTGTACTGACTTTTGTGAAACACTAGTTAATTCAAGGGCGATGGAAAGAATGAAATGACGAAACAATACAGAGGTTATATCATTAAAGAGATTCTACAAAGAACTTTGGGTCGGATGAGTTCTGAAGTTTTTTAAAAGGAAAACTTAAAAGAGCTATCTGCGAAAACTACTTAATAATGGCTTACTAAAACAATGATTATATGTTCAAAAGAATGTTTGATTACTTTCATGTTTGAATTATGTTTGTATATATACATAGACAAAACAAAGTGTACAGCTTTTCATCATTCGATTATCATATATTGGCGTTTGGTTAAAAAATGATTGATTCCGCAAACGATTATGTCTTATGAAAGTTAACCTTATCTTTTTGCCTTAATTAGTCCAATTTTCCAATTCTTTGTGCATAGAGTTGACTTTCAATTTAGGGTGATAACTCTGAAATGAGCACTTTTATTTTCAACAGATGCACCGAATTTACTTAAATACGACTACTACTAGAATAATCATCAGATTCTGTAAGTCAAATATGAAGTTATGAGTATTAAAGGTTATTAAAAGAGGGCGAAAGATACCAAAGGAACAGTCAAACTCATAAATCTAAAATAAACTGACAACGCCATGGCTTAAAATGAAAAAAGACAAACAGACAAACAATAGTACAGTTTACGTTTACAGGACAAAACGATAACGTTGCTTTGATTTCAGGTAAATGAATGTAATAAATCCCTCTAAATTAGACAGCTTACTACTTAAAAAAGGTTACCATATTTTGTTCTCCAAAACACAAATAACCTTTTCAACATGTTTTTCGATGTACTGTTTCAAAGCATAATTTGAAGAGGAAAATTTAAACATCAAACTCTCGTGATAGGGTAAATACAAACAACATTATTTGATATGAATAAATATGAGATGTGCAGTATATGTTTGTTTGTTTGTTCTAATGAAACACTTTTCGGTGTTTGGTTTAGAACAAAGAAAAGCACAACCAACTTTGACAGAATAACTATAAAATTTTGTAAATAAAAAGCGAAATATAACACATATCGTCAAGCGAGTTCGAACTCACATCCTTAATGTTGACGTGCTAGTGATCATAGATATAAAAAATGTGGAATTAGTGACAATGAGACAACTCTTCAACCTAGTCACAATTTGTTACAGTTAACCTTTAAAGGGCAAAATACGGTCTCCAACACGGATCCTTGTATTACACCGAACTGCAAGCTACAAAAGGCCCAAAAGGACTAGCGGAAAAAATTTAATCAGAAAAACACACGGTCCAATTATATAAAAAAACGAGAACACTTTTGAACCACATCAACAAACGACCACTGAACATCAGATTCCTGATTTAGGACAGGTGCAAACAAATGCAGCAGGTTCAACCGTTTAAATTGGCACCATCTGTCTCCCTTACCTGAAATGATAGTGTAACATCACACCAAAGAAAGACACGCTATTAAATGGTTTAACTAAATCAAAAGACATATTAACACAAAAAAGTGGACAAACATTGAAGGAATCAATTTGTTAATACTGATAAGGGTTAGAGTTTAAAAGATATCAGAAAGACGTAAAATAAAATAGTGTACACAGGTAAATGAAAATAATTTTGTTCTAATGTATACAATAATGGAATATGAAATATGTTTTACAAAATAAAAAAAAAAATAACTGTTCAGATCTAGATGAACTTCGAATTCCACTCATTCCATAGATCCTTATAGGTAAAAGTTAATGAAATATTAACACAAGGACAAGAAACATTGATATGGTACATAAGTGTTTCTTGTTTTCTAAATTTCTAGTTTACTGTGTCATCTTTTTTTAAAGTATTCACCCAAAACGTTACCAAGTAACTAGTATTTTATATTTATTGACGGATGCACAAGTTCTTCTATAAAGACGATAGAAAGTCAAAACATATTTTAAAGTACATAATCCTTTACTTTTTGTCTTTTCTCAGTTTCTACTTTTAAATATATGCATTTTGAAATTCTTTTCAATTTTGAAACTTGCAAAAAAACCTTAGTTTTGTCATTCTATTAAAAAACTCGCAGATCTGTAATTTAAAGTTGAATTGATAAAAATAAACAGGTGTAATCTATCAAAATAAAATGAGAATGGAAATAGGGAATATGTCGAAAGAAACAATAACATGACCAAATAGTAGATAACAGCCGAAGTTCAACAATGGGTCTTCAACGCAGCGAGAAAAAGTCTGCACCCTGAGATGGTCCTCAGCTGGCTCCTAAATAAAATTGTGTTTACGTATTCACTGAAAATTGACGTCACATTAAACTTCAAAACATATATTTGAACTAAAATTAAAAAAACACTCAAAACTAACTAAGGCCAGAGGATCCTGACTCGGGACTTGCCTTTTTTCTCCTTTTTATATGAAGCTCTAATCTCTTGTGGTGGTCTATATGTGGTAGCTCCACAATATCAGATTCACTGTTCCCCATCCTAATGGTAGGTAACCTTTACATGTCAAGAATAGTTTCCAGCAATCTGGCCTTTCATTTTCTATAGAATCCTGAAAGCTATGTTGATTCTTTTTAATTAAATTTGCGTGTAAATGAATATTTGAATCTTGAGTGCTTTTAAAACATTTAAAATTGAAGCTTGGTATGGTGGTAAAGTAGTTAACATATATTAAATAAAAAAGTTTTGAATGAAAAGAAAGTTAGGTATATACAGTTGACTGTCAAACATTGAAGGGTTGCTATGAACTAAAGTAACACCTCATCTTTTACTATAATAATAATACATTCAACATTAAACTTTACCAAATATTAAGGATGTACTAAGGTGAGGATTAGGAATTTTTGTAAAATATTCGGACTCCTTGTGTTTTTTCCAAAGATATAGGGTGGAATTTTTTGCTCCAAAACACCCACTTTTTTGTTTCATAAGACTTCAATAATTCATAAAAGGTAGCTTCCCAAAAGATATACAGATTCTTTTTTTCATATGATTTGAGATCCAAGTAATGACAATGTTAAAATAAGGTAAAAGTCCGAGTCAGCCTTTTCCCGCCATTTCTAAAAAAATCATATACCTCGAAAATGATATATCAATAGTTTTAGCTTATTGTGTTCCCTTACTAATGCTCGTCCGACTTATAGTTTCAATTTCAAATTCTTTTTTAATTCACCAAAGTATATTCTTAAGATATCTTTTAAATTTCAACAAAATGTCATACAAAACTGTACCAAAACTCCGCAGAATCATTTTGATTTTTTTATAATTTTATTTTCGCTAGCTAAATATTTCCAGAAGACAGTTTTGTTAAAGAATTTTCAACCAAAACAAAATATCTTATCAAACTGAAAGTAAAAAGCCACTAAACAAGGTCACGCGACATTTGTAATCAAAACGAGACCTAAATCACCATGAAAACAATCTCTGAAAGAAAACATAACCTACCTTGTTTGCCCCAAAGTCTCGGTTAGATAGAAGCTTGTTATTTATGGATTTTTGACTGTGTTGTCAGTTTAGCTAGTTAGCTTATGGAATGTACATCACATTAGACGTTAACGTAATTCACCAAGGAACACACCAAGGACACATATAATTAAATGCAAACACACTCGTCTATGTATGATTTTAATGCCTTGCACATACGACACTGCGATCTAATGTGTAATTAGGCAATAATATGATAAGAAGGATTCCTATAGATTGAACAATAATTAGGACTCTTTCATCACATATTAAACACATAGCAATTACTAAATATATCACCATATAATATAAAAAAAAGAAAATGTGGTATAATTGCTAATGAGACAACTCTCCACAAGAGACCAAAATGACGCAGAAATTAATAACTATAGGTCACCGTTTGAAAATAGCCATGTTTAAAAAAGTTGCTACCTTTCACATCATTTGGTCTCTTGTTTAGAAAAGGTGTTTTTTTCTATAATTCATAAAAATACAAATCTTATAACTAGATACCCTTAACGTACGTTTCGTCTTCATGAAGCCTCATCAGTGACGCAAAACTAAAACTAATTGGAAATTCTATAAATTGCGAATTGATGGAGCGCTTTCTTACACGGGTCCAAAGATTAAAATGTTGCCTATCAAAAGTTAATGTGGATAGACGAGAGATGCAAATAGTCATGTTTAAAAAAAGCTGCTAACTTTTACGTCATTTGGTCTCGCTTAAAGGCTTGAAGCAGAAAGAAAAGTAGAATTCTTTTTTTTTCTAATTCATAAAAATAACAAGCTTAAAATGTGATACGCTTAACGTACGTTTCCGTTTCGTCTTCATAAAGCCTCACCAGTGACGCAAAACTAAAACTAATTGGAAATTCTATAAATTGCTCTGATTCTTGTTTGATTATAAGCTGCAGTTTATTTATTTACATGTCCTCTTTTCTTTATATAGATCTTAAGTGACAATGGATTTTGGAGGTTTATGGGCGTCCAAGGTGGTGCACGTAATCAGTGTCTTTAAATCAATCTCTTCCTATGACGTCATCAAAATCCTCATGGATGAGAGCAATAAACTCATTAGTGCAAAACATTAAATCATAAAGTATAATGGCGTCAACGAAAATTGAAAAGACTCCAAATTTATAAAGTACTGAACATATATATTATGTAATAATGAACTAAAATGAAATTAATGAGTATGAAGGAGACTAATTTTAATAAGAGCGGAACGTTCTAATGAGATAGAGATAAATTGAAATGAAACAAACACTGTATAAAACAGATACAGGGTAAATTAAGGGTGTGAGAGAGAGAGAGAGAGAGAGAGAGAGAGAGAGAGAGAGAGAGAGAGAGAGAGAGAGAGAGAGAGAGAGAGAGAGAGAGAGAGAGAGAGAGGAGAGAGAGAGAGAGAGAGAGAGAGAGAGAGAGAGAGAGAGAGAGAGAGATCTTTTCGTCAATTGTAAATATTGTGGCACATTTGGACTTTGGGAAAATTATCAACATTCGGTTTTATTTCAATCTATAAACAAATCGAAAAGTACTGGCGGGAATAAGAAAAAGCGGTGTAACGTTAAAACAAATGGAATAATTTCCCATGCTTATTTAATCGTTTAAATGACTTTTCGCAGTGAAAGAGGGTCTTCCAAAATACTGTTTACTCGCGTAGTGGTAATAATCATATGTGGATTCCTTCAGACTCTTGTCAAAAAGCCACAGCAAAGCCATTTAATTTCACATTCCGATGTATTTATGATGTTCTTTCCAATAATAATCCAAACTGTTCTGAATGGGTTCCATTAATATATCCCCAGAACTAGAAATTAAACAAACAACAGAGACGACTTCCTCGGCGTTATTTTAGACTTATACCTCAAATTTGTCATACACGGTCATCACAGTAACAGATTCTATGACAAACGAGACGATTTTAATATTTAAATTATCATTTTTCTACATCTGAGTACATGTATGCCAATTCACCTGCATATGGAATAAACATTTTTCAACTAATTCCGTATTGCAAATCTTACTCAGACTGAGTAAAACACTGAGTAAAACGTCACCAGTGTCTGAGCAGAAAGATGAGGAACCAGGGGTATGTCAAAGACTCTCTGGCGAACCAGGGGTATATCAAAGACTCTCTGGTGAACCAGGGATATTTCAAAGACTCTCTGGTGAACCGGGGATATGTCAAAGACTCTCTGGTAAACCAGGGGTATTTCAAAGACTCTCTGGTGAACCAGGGGTATGTCAAAGACTCTCTGGTTCTAAAAAAAAAACGATTTTGGAAGATACTTATTTACCTTTAGGAAGTTTTAAAGCATAAATACCCACATTTTTATGGTTTTGCTATATTTGAACCTTCTGACTCGATGTTAGGTTGGAAATCCTTGTGTTTCAAAGAATTCGTAAATTATCGTTATTAAGAATTATTTGAAATACTAAGGATTTTCTTTTCCCAGGCATATATAAGCTTAGCCGTTATTGGCACAACTTTTGGGAATGCTGTTCAACTTTGTACTTTTTTGGTTTTCTTATTATTTTGATCTGAGTGTCACTGATGAGTCTTATGTAGACGAAACGCGCGTTGGCTTATTAAATTACAAGCCTGGTACCTTTGATAACTATCAAGACATCGATTTATTATGAAAGTTGATGATTATGACTTCTGACATGTCTGTTTAGCCTACTAAGAAGTAAAGTTTGATTAATGATATGTACAATCTGTAGTATTCAGGCAATTTTATTATAACAGAAGCTGTTTTGCCAATTATTTTTAAAGTTTTTCATTACAATGTCTCTTTATTTGTTGAGGATTTTCCAAAATTGTAAAAGTTGAGAATTAATTGATTAAAGGTTCAATATAAAAAAGAAGATATTGTGTGATTGACAATAAGAAAACTCTCCACAAGAAACCAAATGACACGAAAATTAACAACAATAGGTCACCGTACGGCCTTAAACAATGTGCAAAGCCCATACCGCATAGTCGGCTTTAAAAGGCCCCGAAAGGACAATGTACAACAATTCAAACGAGAAAACTATCGGCGTAATTTATGCACAAAAAAGAACGCAAAACAAATATGTAACACATAAACAAACGACAACCACTGAATTATAGGCTCCAAACTTGGGACAGGCACATAAATAAAGAATGTGGCGGGGTTGTACATCTTAGCGGGATCACAAACCTTCCGTAACCTGGGACAATGGTCTTTTTTTTTATATTTTTCTAAAAAAAGCAAACGGAGCATGATACAATTGAATGCTGGGTAATAATATCACCTATAATGTACAAGCTAATTAGGATTTAACAGTTCATATCTTTCAAAGTGGAATCTTTTCATAGAGTTCTGTAACATGATTATTTTTTTTTGTCACACGCTTTGCTATACACTTGTGATGTGTAATGTCATCATTGTTTCCCCTAATAGTCTTTGCTAAATAAACACTTCTTAAAGCAGTGTGCAGAATTTATCTTTGTTTCAAATATTGAAATACTTAGTAAAGTTTTATCTTGTCAAAAAACAAATGGTTTAAAACGTCTTTATAGGAAAGTCTGTTTCAATTTTGTTAACTTATTTGTTGTATCTCTACATGATATCAGACTTACAAAAAATGAAATAACAAAATACCAAACTCCGAAGAAAATTCTAAACGGCAAATCAAAAGCTCAAACACATAACATATATCTCTAGCAATTTCAATTATTGATCTTAAGTATTATCAGATGAACTAAAGCTTAGCACTACATGCAAAATATATAGTATTCTATTTCTGGTTTATCTTTTTTAATCTAGAGTTGTAAAGATAAGAAAACACACCATTTTTTTTGTAATTCCACAGTATATTATGTAAACAAGAGAAAAGTCGATTTTAGCTATGAGATAAATGCCCAAAGAAACAGAGTACGAGACAAAGACATATTACACACCTTTTGAAAGTACCAAGATATTTTTTTGTCTTTAAAAGCCAAAGGTAATAAAAATGACAAGTAGAAGAGATGATTAACTTCCTAGTAGAAGAGATACTTAAATAATAACTTTGTAATATCGGAGGTTAATCACCATTCAATGTCGTAAACATATGTGTTTGTTGGTTTTCCCGTTTGAATGGTTTTATTATTGTTATTTGGATGGAGAGTTGTATCATTGTCACTCACACCACATCTTCCTATATCTATGTACAAACAGTACCTATGATTTAAAAAGTAGTTGAACGTCCACCGGTTATGAAGATGCTGTAATTGTAAATGTTTAGATCATATACTGTAAATAAAATTGAAAATGGGGATGGGGAATGAGACAATAACCCGACTTAAGATAAGAAAACAGCCTAAGGTCACCAATGGGTCTTCAACACAGCGAGAAAATCCAGCACCCGGAGACGTGAATCTTCGCTAGCCAAGGGTTACGATCCACTTCCATCCTTTCCACCCTTTGTAGATTAAGGTAGATGGGGTGTCTAAATTATAATCCATAGAATCTTTTAATAATTTGCCAAAATGTAGTTCATATCCTGCTTGTTTAAAAACATTAATAAAAAGAAAAAAAGAATGGGTCATAGGACTTATTTTCACACTACAGGTTGTGCAAAATTGTCAAGATTTTGTATAGGTTATGCATGAAAAACTCAATTTTCCGCCATAAAACGCAAACCACACCATAGAATTTTGAGATACCATATGAGAAGATAGCCCCAATATTATGCTTTCAGATAAGAAAAAGAAAAAATGGGGTCACCGGACTCGTTTTCTTGCTACATGTAAAAATGGGTAAATTCCTAACACATTCTATTGTAAAAGTAACACTATCTGAATTATCTGCCCTTGCATTTGAATTACCTCCCCTTATTTGACAAAGTTGGAAAAAAATGAATCAAACAAAAGAATTCTTTTTTTTTGCAAAATACAATCATAAATATGATCAAACATGGCATTTTCTATATTTTAATGACAATTCTTACACACGAATTACCTACTACTATAAAAATTTGCACATTTTATCAAAGATCTAGACCTTGTTTTCTAGTATTTCAAAATCCAAGATGGAGGAAGACACCCTATCTACCTTAAGCCAACATTTGTGATAACAACGTTGCGCCATCTATCGGTAGATTAAAGTCTTGCCCATTCCGAATATATTATTCTTGACCAATGGTAGCACTCGAACTCTTCAATTTGGAGGTAAAATCACGGTAGCTTCTAGATTTTACACACTTTGTAAAGCAGGAAACGAAAACTGCGTTGACATTCATGTATTTCTGCAAGAAACATACACAGGAACGAACTCCTATTAGTTGATTAAAAACATTCAAAATATAGTTTAAAGACTTGTCGCACAAGAAGCACGTGGCAATTATTTACATACATTTTCTTCATTTACACGTGATCATGTTATAGGCGGTTTTTGTTTAAATGAAGCGAGTTTCGACTGCAACCAATGAAAATTATTACCTTGTGTCTCCAAAATTTTATCTCAATCCACCAAGGGTAAAGAGGAGTGAAGTGGAACGTAACCCTTATCTAGCGAAGATTGGAGACGTGCTACAGTTGGCCCCCATTACAAAATCTGTACTTGTTCAGGGAAAATGGACGTCAAACTAAACTCCAAAACATATACAAGAGGGACGAAAGATAAATTCATAAATCGAAAATAAACTGACAACGTCATGGCTAAAAATGAAAAAAACAAACAGACAAACAATAGTACACATGACACAACATAGAAAACTAAAGAATAAGCAACACGAACCCCACCAAAACCTAGGGGTGATCTCAGGTGCTCCGGAAGGGTAAGCAGACCCTGCACCACATGTGGCACCTGTCGTGTTGCTTATGTGATAACAAATCAGGTAAATAGTTTAATTCATGAAAGGGAAGGGGATTGTAGTTACGACTCAAGGAACATATCCGATACTATTTGTGAAACGGTAATTCCATAACGGTCAACCAACTCGTGATGGCGTCCTTAAAATTTACGAAATTTCAACTTCACCATTTGGAACTCTTGGTATAAAAACTTCCTTGTGAGCAGCAACCCTCTGTCAAGAAAATTATGATAGGAAATGCAAGCACGGTAATCATGGTAATATCGTATCAACTGGGAGATATATACCCCGTATGCAGGTGCTGTTGGAATGTTGCTACTTAGAAATGGAAATTTCACAATTGGAAAGCTGAAATCATCTCTTTTATCGTAAAGTTTTGTTTTCAACCGACTCTCATTGTCAATTTCTTGATGTAAGTCAAGATATGAGGCCGACTTAACTGTATCTGTAGTATCCTTTATCTCTATTTCAATTGGATAGATGCGTTCAACATAGTCATTAAATTTTGAATTATTTAGTGAAAGAACATCATCTGTATAGCGGAAAGTAGAGTTAAAGGATATTGCTAACTTCTTATCTTTCTTCAAAAGAAATTCCTGTATGAAGTTAGCCTCATGATAATAAAGAAACAAGTCGACAAGAAGAGGGGCACAATTTTTTCCCATTTGAATGCCGACAGTCTGTTGAAAAACACGTCCTTCGAAAGTAACAAATATGTGATCAATCAAGAAATCAAGTATCTTCATAATGTCAGTTTCAGAGAATTTTTTGTTTGAATCAGAGTAATGAACTAAAATTAACAATCATGCAAGACTAACAAAGGCCAGAGGCTCCTGAGATGGAATGGGTATGTTCCAGACCGTATGAGTATTTGGACCGTACTCATACGGTCGGACCGTACGCGTACGGTCTGACTAATATTAAGAAGTTGGTCAAGTTTACTATATGCAAATGCATATAACAGATCAACATAACTTAACTCTCAAATTAATATAAAAAAGCTAAATTGTAATTGAAATAAAAACTTTACATTTTAACTATTTAAAAATTTAAATCTGTTAATCTCTTGTATTTATCATGTCGACCAGTACATTGATTGAATTATGATCACTGTATTGAAGATATTGGAAGTAAACATAATGTGAAAGGACAATTGTTTTGAAATATTTAGCAACTTTACAAAAAAATGAAATGCGAAGACCGGAACATGCATGAACTTCAAACATGTAAATGTAAAAATATACCGTTACTTGTGATAGCAAGTGTTACATTGGGCGAGAGTACCAAATTAGGATTCAGATATACAGTTAAACAAATATTTAATTTCAAATGTTAGTTTGTTCATTTTCTACATCTAGTTGTAATAATAACAATTTGTAAAACTACAAAAAAAGATTGTGATAAATGTTTGTTTAGATTTAACCCACACGATCCAATAACATGTATGGTCAGCTCGTACTGGACCATACACGTATACTCATACGGTCCGACCGTACGCGTATGGTCGGACCGTACGAGTATACGTATACGGTCCAAATACTCATATGGTCTGGAACAGGTACAAATATGGAGCGGGTTTAAACATGTTTTGTGAGATCTCAACACTCCCCTATACCTCTAGCCAATGAAGAAAAACAAACACACATCAATACGCACAGTAAAACTCAGTTAAAAAGAAGTCAAAGTCCGATGTCAGAATAGGTAACAAAAGAAAATAAACAAAATTACAACGATGCATAAATTAACATAAGACTACTAGCAGTTACTGACATGCCAGCTACAGGCCCAAGATCCCAATTAATAACCCCTCTTTATAGTTTATTTTAATTAGAGTGTATTTTACCTTATTTGTTTTCTTTCCATTCCGCACTCATTTCTTAGAATTTTTGGGTGTGAAATGAAAGAAGAGAGGTTAAATATTTTTTTGGATTTTGTATTTAAACTGATTTTGATATGGAATGAGTGATTAGGCCAAGTGTAAAAAGTAACATTTACAGTTTTTGGAACATCTCTTGACTTGTCAATAGGGGTATGGATGTGTATTGGCTTAATTTGTAAAAGTGATTGCTTCAATCTTTCTGAACGGGTGCCACATGTGGAGCAGGATCTGCTTACCCTTCCGGAGCACCTGAAATCACCGCTAGTTTTTGGTGGGGTTCGTGTTGTTTATTCTTTAGTTTTCTATGTTGTGTCATGTGTACTATTATTTTTCTGTTTGTCTTTTTCATTTTTACCCATGGCGTTGTCAGTTTGTTTTAGATTTATGAGTTTGACTGTCCCTTTGGTATCTTTCGTCCCTCTTTTGGATATATACTTGGACTAGTACTATACATTACACACACCAAAAATTTGACAAAAGTGCATGGTGCAATTTTTTTAATGATACAAAACGTTATAAAGAACTGATAGAGCAATTAATTGTGGTCTGTGGCCTACAGACGACAATTAAACTGATTGAAATATTATGTCTTCATCACATGAAAATAAAGCAGCACAATCCCTGCCGTTTGGAGTTTAGTTTCAAACCATCATAAAACATATGTCAAGAACATAACCCGTATCATGCCAACTACTGGTTTTAGAATAAAGGCTTGTCATTTCCGATCCAAAGAGTCTATGAGTGAATGTTATATATCAAAAGGCATTGGGCTCATAGTCGAATGTGTATGTTCCTTTACTTGTCAGTTAAGACTTGCAAAAGGTTGTTTCGACAACAATTATTAAGTTTTGAAATAGTTCCCCCAAAAAAAACCGTATCTACCAGCACACTTATCAGTGTCTGCTGAAAGTTTGCCCACATTTTTTGACGCACATATGAAAGTAAATATATGAAAAAATAGGTTAAATTCATAGAATGATGATCGCAAAAGTTGATGTGAAACTTATACGAAAGCCAAATGTTAGATCTTATACCAAAATGGGAGTGGTCTAGTTTAATTCTTTCTTCTTTGGAAATAGAAAACAATATTTGATTTATTCGATATAGTTTGCGGGTTTGTTTTAATTTACCTTCACCCAAAAAATTAAAGCCAAAGATATATGATACTTCAAAATAGATGAACAGAGTTAAAAAAATGAAATTGTGAAAAGTGAAAATTCTCTTTTGTCTCGTGGGAAAAACTGATTAACGTAATCAAGACTAAGGTATTTTGTAACCAAACGTTTGATTAAAGTTATGCATGATATCCATTGATCATTTGTAATGTTCATTTATTCAATTTGAAAAAGAAATTGTCAGTGTAAATAAACTCATCATAGATACAGGACTAAATTTTGTATATACGCCAGACGCGCGTTTCGTCTACAAAAGACTCATCAGTGACGCTCTAATCAAAAAAAGTTAAGAGGGCCAAATAAAGTAAGAACTTGAAGAGCATTAAAAAGGGTAAATGAAAATGTAAGCTAATTGAGTTTTCTGCAATGCCATTGAAATGAAACAAACCAATTTTATAGCGACTGGTCTTATTTTTGTGGTTATAAGGTAAGCATCACGTGGTTCAATGCCGACTAAATATAGCAGCGTTAATACTAACAATAATAACTAGTTGAATTAAGACAACTTTCGTGCGTTCTCTTAATTTGCCTCCATCAAGAACGTTCATAACAAAACATTGAAAGCTAATGCTGAATGTATACCTACAACCGTGAGAAGCTGACAGGGTTTTTAGAAATAACCAACATTATAGGTAAACTTTGCTTGAGGGAGTTGGAACTTAGGTTTTATATTACAAAATCTATCAACGGATAATTTAAGTAAAGTGTGTTGTAAAGCATGTGTGTACTCTAGCACTGACTACTTTTGAGTATTATATATATGTGTGAAACACTTTACAAAACGAGTATTGATAATTCAATATATGAAGTGTGTTTGTCGCGCTAAATTAGCCCTCCTTGGCAACTAGATATAAAAGAAAATCGAAATTTCTTTGATCGGCGACGCCCTCAAATGACTTCTTAAGTATGGTCTAATCAATAAATCAAAATACAGATATATATATTATCTTGGATTGATATGAAATGATATTACTAAGGTACTGACATGATTTATGACATTGTATGAAGATGCCTGTTCCAAGTCAGGAATATGACAGTTGTTATCCATTCGTTTGATGTGTTTGAGCTTTTGAATTTGCCTTTTGATTAGGGACTTCCCGTTTTGATTTTTCCTCGGCTTTCGATATTTATGTGATTTTATTCTTTTTTCATATCATTCTCCTTTGATAAGAAATTATGATAAATAGCTATGGTTCTGCCTCTCTTAGGAAAAGTTATCATTAATTATAATAAATAGCTATGGTTCTGCCTCCCTCAGGAAAAGTTATCATTAATTATGATAAATAGCTATGGTTCTGCTTCCCTCAGGGAAAGTTATCATTAATTATAATAAATAGCTATGGTTCTGCCTCCCTCAGGAAAAGTTATCATTATAAGATTTTGCTATTCCTGCTATAACCTTTATTTACCTCATCATGTAATTAAGTATTCAAACTTTAGTTAAGTATGAGTGTTCACGACAGAGAATTAATATAAAAAAAGCGAATCTGACGCTGCAAAATTATAAACTTTTATCTAAACTAATCTTCAAATATTTTTAAATGAAAAAAAACTTAAAACAGCATAAACATAAACAGTATTTTTTTCTTTCATTCATTCTTTTTTTTTCAAAGTACAAACCAGAAGACAGTACTAACAATATGAAGTTTGACATACAAGTAAGAAGTTTAGCTAGCTATAAAACCAGTTCTTTTTTATTCGTTTGACGTGTTTAAGCTATTGAATTTGCTATTGATAGAGGGTTTTCCGTTTTTTATTTTCATTGGAAATAGGCATTTTTGCCATTGCACTTATTTTTGATACACAAAAAAAAGATAGATATGCGTACACTTCATTGTCTGGTCATGGAGAATAATTCTTAGCGATAAGTATAACAATATGCATCTTAATTTATAATACCCTAGAAAAGATAATAGACAAGTGCTTATGCAGCATGCTAAATTATAAATATGCATTTTGTGAAATGAAGTTAATTTATTATCAAGACACTACCATAGACCCACCACCATCAATTAATTGTTGAAACAGACACTCCAACGATCTGCCATCAGCAAGTAATTAACAAAACAATATAATACAAACAACTTTCAAGAGTAGCGGTTCGCCCAAGAATTGCCGATTGGATTTTAGTACATAGTTATCAAAGGTACCATAATTTAATACGCCAGACACGCCTATCTAAGACTCATCGGTGACGCTCAGATCAAATAGTATCTTAGTTAGTTATTAACAAAGGTAAAGACAAATGTAACCAGTAAAAACTAGCTGAGAAAAGCACGTGTAATACTGATATAGCAGATATCAGAACAGCAAAATGATCTAAAACTATGTCAGTCATTTCGTGAAATGATCTGGAGAACAATGCCATGCAAACCTCATAACAAGGCAGAAAAATCGAAATTTGTTTTGTCATCTTACTAATCGATAACATTCAATACTCCGCAATAATATAAATGAACTTTGTGTTATAGAATAAACTTTCCATTACATTATTTTCATTAAGATTATAATCGTACACTAACGTGTCTACAAGTTGTTTGAGCACGAATAAAAAAGCTTGATTGCAAAATTAAACAACAGAATGACCACTTAATTTATCAATCAGTAGATATCATAAAGTATATTTTGAGAAAATCATGAGCTTGTGCAAAATATTGACAGGAATTTTCATAAGTGTAGATACATAAATAAACATTAATGTTATTTATCAACATAAGAGTTAATACCGATAAAGGTTACACTTTGTAAATACAGCTGTTTCTGACAACACGCCTCTTTTGGGGAGAAATTGAATATTCATAGAAAATTAATTTTGTTTACATACTGGTTCCCAGTTATGCTCTCTGTGTTCCATATCGCATAGACAGAACTTGGGAATGTTACCAGTAAATAAACACGTGCATATTGTTTACATTGAAATCTGTAGTAACCTTTCATTCGAGGTAGGGGTAGTTTACAAAAATTAGTGTAAGTTTAAACTCTGAGAAGTTCAGGGCATATAAACGTTGAAAATATGCCGCACATCCCAATATTTTGACCTTTGAAAAAAATTGTGGTGCAAATGAACTTTCAATTCAAGGATAAGTTTTTTTTCAAAACTTCATAGTAAAAGTGGTACAGTTTTAGCCGTAAAAGGAGTTCCTATGGGAAATTGCATTGTCAATATTTACAGAAATGCAACCCAAAGACAATTATGTTTAAAGACCTTACAACAGTGTTTAATTTGGTAATAAATAAAATCATCAAAATATGCTTAGTACAAATTGCGCCGACTTTTAGTTTAGTTAAATTATTGTTGTGAATCTTAATTGCTAGCTGAACGTTATATGGACACTTTGCTTGATAAAAAAGAAAGGCGACAAATACTAAGGATTCAAACTCTAAGTTAAACAAAATAAACTGACAATGACATGGCAAACAAAAACGACTAACAACAGTAACCAGAACACAAATATAAAGACTGAGCAACACTAACCCTACCAAAATATACAGGTTATCGCAGATGCTTCGAAAGGGTACGCAAATTATAGTCCTACATAATATGTCTAATTACATAACATATTGACTCTGAAACAATCCGTAAATGAAATTTATTCATCAGCAATTACTCATATCTTGTCAGCTTTGAAAAGGAACCCGTGAGAATCACAGCGTTCTCCATACCTGTATCTAATAAAAGAGCCTTTATATTTTTGTATCCTTATCATATAGTTCTACCATCAATAGTCATATTATGTTAATCTTTTATCAGTAAGATGAATGAGCCGTTGTGTAGTGGTTAGTGCATCGGACTACTAACACAAGGGTTCCTGGTTTGAATCACGCTCCAGGAAGAAAATTTCAGGGATGGAATTTCCGGCTCTCTCATGACACTATTTGTGAGTATGGTCTTAAGAAACGATGATAGTCCGTCATTGTAATTCAGAATCTAAATCAGCAGTATGCAATTTATAAAATGCACAAAAAAAATCATAACTGTTTTGTTAGTATATTGAGCAAAATTGATCGCCCTGAGTATGAACAAAACCCACTGTTTCCATAGGACATAATGTTCTGCTCGCGTTATCATATGTCTATGTTCAGTGAGTCGTGAAATATAGGTAAAAACTTTTATTTGGTATTTTAAATCGTTAACTTCATAGTGTCTACATAGTTGTAAGTTGATGTGAAAACACTACCCTCAACCAAACTTTATTTTAAAAACCTTCCCGAAAGCAGAATGATATAGACGGATGAATGGATAAATGGATGAATGGATAAATGGATGAATGGATAAATGGATGAATGGATTAATGGACTGACGGAGTCACTGACACATAGACCGACACACATAATAACCTCCTTTTTTCGTAGATAGGCCATACTAAATTGAGCAGAAACATGCAAAGAACTGTCATCAAAACCAAATTAACAAAATAGCAAATAGAACCATTCAGATATCAAAATATCACCAATGGCTGGGAAACGTACATATAACGGTAGCGGGGTGAAACTAAACTTCTTTTTTTTAAAGATGTCTTTGAAATTTTGCTATATACCTTTGTTCATACTAAGGTTAAATATACCCGTTCACTTTCACTCTCCTGCATAAATTGCTAAAAGTAGCTTCGTCAGATTTAGAATAAACTTTTGGAATTTTTTGTTACTATTTGTCTACGACTTTAATTTTGTTTTCGAACAACTTTATTGAGAGCAGCACTGGTTTATCTTATGTAGACAAAACCCACTTTGACGTAGCAAATTCTAAACCTTGTATTCTTGATAAAAAAATATTTATGTTTTTTCATCAGTTTTTTTATTTCATTTCTATATGCCTGTTTATAAGTGTATTATATATCATTTAGCTTTTGGTTTTGTTCCTTTTTTATTTGTTGTACTAATTGAGTCTCTTTGTTTGGAGTTTTCTCTATCCGCTTGTATTATTGACGTTTTATCAGGAGACATAGTGTATACATGTTTATCAATAAGATTAAAAACAATTAACGGCGGAATACTTTCATCAAGTAAATTTCTTTGTCAAAATGCTGATTATCAAGGATTGATGTCATAAAACTTGTGTGCTCTGAGCACAAAAATCATGCTTAAAACAAGAAATCCAGCATTTTCATTGGTTTATTTTAGAGCATGAGTACAAAAAACTGACCCGAAAATTTATCACTTCAAGGCCTGACCTACGTTAATTTAATTACAAATACAATTTTTGACTCACCTTTATGGGATGCCGCCGATTTTTGGATGATCTCCTTCTATGTTGTTTTGGGTATGTCCCACCTCTTGATGTGACGTCAGTAACGCTAACACTTCGATTCTTACTTCCGGTAAAAACTTCTGTACACCGTCTGCTATTTTCACTTTCATTGTTATATCCGGTACTTTTATTGTTCATAAAGCTGTAAGCAATACTTGTCATCTTAAAAACAAGACCTTCACCAAAGGTTAACATAATACGTAACAGCCTCTTGAAAATCCCAAGAGATGCATTTCCGTTCTCTTCATCAATCCGTAATTTCAGAAAACATTTCATCAAAATAGTACCGATTCAGATCCGTGTTTCTTAAAATTCAAAATAGAAGGATTTTAACGCATTATATTTTATGCGACCTTTGATGTGATGATTTTATTGAAGAAAACGTGCATGAATATAAGTTTTCTTCCACTTACGCTAACAGTAACACATGTACATAATAAAAAACTACGTTATGCATTTCATCACTTCATACTGCATGAATCTTTGGCAATCAAACATCAATCAAAACGGAAATTATAAATTCAAAACAAGCTTCTCTCTTGTGAATAAGTACAATGGTTCGCTTTGTTCTGTAGACAAAAACAATACTCCTATGTAGAAAATGGTGCTATTCAAATAAACACAATTAAATTATAGAAATTTCACTTGTTATTTTTTATTTGAATATTTTTTTTCTGTGAAAACATTTAATAATTACGTGAAAAGCTATTTTCACATTTGTATAATAAAAAAAAATCGGTAATAATTTTCCAATATGCTATTATTTGAATCTCTTCAAATCCCGCGAGATGATAGATAAATCTGGCAACTGAAGAAGTCGGCAATAAATATGATCAGTTCCGATTACGAACGATTTGATCAATTATTATATATATCCAATTCATCATATATCGGTATGACAATTATAATCTCCTTGTTTTAATTCTAATTTATAATGCAATGACATGTAATGGTTAACATATAGTTCTATAAGTAAGTCTTACGAATTCCCTGCTTATTACATCTATAGCGTAAACCTTCATGGTAAGATAGCTATTTGTCTAGATTGTTTAGTGTAAATAATATTATCAAGAAGATGTTTTTCCTTTCACTTTTCGTTTGTTGATATAGCAAGCTACTAAAATAGATTGTACACATTTCACCTTTATCTACATCAGTAAAACATTCGAATCATCGGCAGTTTATTATGATTGAAATATCATTTGTTGTGTATTAATTACAAAAATTCTTTTCTTTGAACTTTGCTCCTACGGATAAGTATGATTGTGTGCGTCGTCAGTCAATAATTTGATGAGTTAATTATCAACCTCCTGGCGCCTCACAAACAAAAGGTTTTATATAGATCATAACGAAACATGAGATCAAAACAGAAAAAAAAGTTTATAGTCGCGATCGTCTGCTTAACGACTACGAGTTAATTGCCATCGCGCGTGCCTATAACGTGCTACGTGTCGTCTCGTGCGTAGCATTACATCTATTTCATAATATATTTGACGAATCGTTAAATGATAACGGGTTATCGGTTATGATTATGACGTCCACCCAACATCACCAGACAAACAATCACACCATATGAAGGTCAATATACGTTTATTAAATACGTAACCGATTTATCTGTTCTATTATCATGTTGTATAACATCAAGGATCATTCAGCGATACGTTAGACAAATGGATGAGTGATTTATAATGATTGAATACGGTTATCAGTTATGATTATAAACATCCACCCAACATCACCATACACACCATTTGAAGGTCAATATACGTTTATTGTTTTCGTAACCGATTTATTTGTAAATAAACTCATCATAGATACCAGGAAAAAATTTAGTATACGCCAGACGCGCGTTTCGTCTACAAAAGACTCATCAGTAGCGCTCGAATCCAAACAAGTTAATAAGGCCAAATACAGTAAGAAGTAGAAGAGCATTTAGGACCAAAATTCCTAAAAGTTTTGCCAAATACAGCTAAAGTAATCTATGCCTGAGGTAGAAAAGCCTTTGTATTTCAAAAATATCAAAAATATGTAAACAGTAAATTTATAAATATAACCATATCAATGACAATTCATGTCAGCACAAAAAGTGCTGACTACTGGGCTTGTGATACCCTCGGGGAAATAAATCTCCACCAGCAGTTGCATCGACCCAGTGGTTGTAAATAAACTCCTCATAGATACCAGGACTAAATTTAGTATACGCCAGACGCGCGTTTCGTCTACAAAAGACTCATCAGTGACGCTCGAATCCAAAAAAGTTAAAAAGTAAGTATATGGCTGAACTCTGAAGAAAAGACACAATTCTTTTATCATGTTGTATTACACAGGCAAAATTTGCTCACATGAATTTCACGTGAATCTCACATGAAATTCACATGAAAAATTTCACGTGAGATTCACCTCAATCGAGCTTATACATGAAACTCACGTGAAAATTTTCATGTGAATTTCACGTGAATTGAGATTCACATGAATCTGATGTGAAATTTTTCACATGAATTTCACGTGAAATTTACAACATTTTTTTTATATATTTTTCATGATTTTAACTAAATTTGAAAATTAAGATGTTATTTGAAATACTCTTTTTTAAAATTTCAAAAATTTACGTGATTTTAATGTGAAATTCACATGAGTTTCACATGAGATTCACATGAAACTCACAAAAACTTGTTTTCACGTGAGTTTCATGTATAAGCTCGTTTGAGGTGAATTTCACGTGAGATTCACATGAATTTAAATTCATGTGAAATTGATGTGAGTGAAATTTGCCTGTGTACTCAAAGATCTATCAGGGATACATATCGATGAGTATATGATGAATATATGATTTAATAGTAGTATCAATGTTGATTAAAGACATACACCCAACATCATTAGACAAACAATCACATAACATGAAGGTCAACATACGTGTATTCTATTCGTAACCGAATTATCTGTTCGATTAGCTGTATAAATATAGGCAACAGTAGTATACCGCTGTTCAAAACTCATAAATCCATGGACAAAAAACAAAATCGGGGTAACAAACTAAAACCGAGGGAAGCGCATTGAATATAAGAGGAGAACAACGACACAACACTAAAATGTAACACACACAGAAACGGACCAAGCATTAGACAAAATCCCACGAGAATAACAAATATAACATCAAAACCAAATACATGAATTTGGGATAGACAAGTACCGTGACACGTCTTATCGAAATGTGAAATTACACTCAAAAATAAGAGAAAACAAACGACGCAACGTTAAAATGTAACACACACAGAAACGAACAATAATATAACAATGGCCATATTCCTGACTTGGTACAGGACATTTTTAAAGGGAAAAATGGTTGGTTGAACCTGGTTTTGTGGCATGCCAAACCTCGATGTATTGTATGACTCAATGATTAATCAGTGATAGTTATATCAAATCGTAAAATGATAACACGATTGAATAGGGTTATCAATGTTGATCATAGGCATTCACCCAACATCACCTGAAACACAAACACCTCGCGTGAAGGTCAATATATGTTTATTGTATTGTTAATTGATTTCCTGCTGTATAACATCAAAGATCATTAGGGATCTGAGTCAGGTATACTTATAGAAATGTGTTGATTTATTACATGATTGAATAGGGTTATCAATTATGATTTTAGACATCATCCCAACATCCGTTTATAGTTTTAACCGATTTATCTGTACAGTAAGTATATGGGTCATTTTCCACAAATGTCGAATTTTGAAATTGAAAAATTTATTAAAAGTTACTTATTCAAACAACCCTCTACATAAGCAAATCAAAACAAACAATATTTTAAGAACAACATACTAAATGATGCAATATTAATGATGTCATACAAGAATATTTTGAAACATTTTTTGATCGGTTGTACAATATTTTGTCTCTCCTGTTACCATTTTCAAAAGAAACTTTGGGCTATTAAGAAAAGGTTTAGATCAAATGTTAAGCTTGTTTTACGTAGCTAATTAGATCGCTTTCAAGAGAATAAACTTCTATATATATTCATTCTGTAAAATAATAGATTATTTGCCAATTTTCCAGGTTTTACTGAAAAATTCCTCTAAAAATTGGTTTTCAAAGGTTGTAAAAATTACCACCAGTAATGCGAGTCTAAGATAGCAATTTATATTGTTCGGCCTTTTTCCACCCTTTCAAATAAACCCAACGTCAAGTAAATCCCCCATAAGTTAGTTTATTTTTCTCTTTATTTCATTGGTAACAGGTACATACGTTTCTGATATATCACTATATAAAAGTCTATCCTGTTACCGATATCAGTATTACACCTGTAAATGCTTAACTGGGAAGATTGAGACGTTATAACCTTAAGATGAGTTCAAACAACGAAATAGTTCATTCGTTTTCCACCTACATGTTAAGATAAAAAAAAATTAACGACGTTTTTGTCTACAATTGTCTATCCTGTTTTTGTAACCATAGCAACCATAGCAACAGGATATAAATAACAGGATAGACAAATTTCTTCGCTTTTGATTGCTGTTGTGAAATTACTACTCCCTTTGGTAAAGTGATTATGGTTTTCTATTGTGAATTTGGTTTCCTACACGTTATTGAACTTTTTACAACTTCAAGCATACTGTTGGTGTAATTAATCAAAATTGTAGGTAACAGCATAGTACATTATTTATTTTCACTAAATGTCTTGAAATTTCGTTTCTTTACACTGTCGTTCAGGCAACGTGACGTTTTAAATGTAAAGATTACTTTGCATTTTTGAAATCAACACTGACCGATTCAATATTCATAGGGAGAACAATATCACGGCTGATTTAAGTAGTTGTAACAGGATGGACATGAACCTCCCGTACGCTGATTGAATTTAGTTTGTAGATAATATATTACATACAATGATGAAGAAGCTACGATTGGTTGTTAGAGTATTATTAAACATTCTTAAAGAGTCCCTTTTGTAGATTTTAAGGCGATCAGAAAATCGGAAAAAAAATCGTTTGAAATGTGTTTTTCTGACACTGTACGCACACAAATACCCCCAAAATCGGACTTAAATACAGTTTAATCTTATCAAAACAGATGTCAGATGTGATTATTATTAATGTTCTGAATCATAAATCCGACACACTTTCATTTAAACCCTTGCAACTGAAATTCCCATTAGAAATAAAAAAAAAAAAAAACCTGGGTGTACTGAAAATACCCATATAGTTAAACTCTGGATAGAAGAGACCAAATCAATTATGGATTGAATATTTAGCAAATAAAAGTGGTCTGGAAAGAGGGGCTTTATTTCTGTGTTCTTTAATTCCTGGTGGCATTGTTCTCCATTCTATATGTTTCGTCCATAAATTTGTTTTCAGAATATTTACGCACCCAGATATATTCTTCAGTTGTCAGCTATTCCTCTTTCCTCGTGGAAACCACAGAACCTCATACCGTGTTGAACGACTAGCAGTTATGTCTAGTGCTAAGAAAGAAAAAAAAATTAAAACCACGAAGAGGTTTTATATTGATACAGGTATTACTGATAGGTTGTCAGTCAGAATTAGAATTTTACAGGAATAATCGTGTCGTCCCCCAAGGCATATATCACTTGAAAGGTTTTTTGATTGAATATAAGGTATCTAATCCATTTTCTCTCGCCGCTTAATTATGAACGCAATATTAAATACAATCTTTCTTATTTCAAACATCAATTTGACAATTAGGGTCTTAAAAAGCGTAATGTGTGAGAATTGAACACAATTGTATGGCAGCCATCTTGAAAATAGACGCCATATTTAAATTTCGAAGTGGGTCTACAGCTTATATCTTTTGGAGCACCCAGAACTACTAGCATGCGAAATGTTGTGCTGTTATCACAAATCCAATAATTTTGCCACCAATCTGCAGGACTGTTTATACCAAAGAGATGCGTATCGTCATTTTATGGTTGAGATGTGTTTTTGTTAAACAGTCACAATTGCGACCATCTTCAGTTTAAGGTTGAAGACTGTTTATAATATTTGCAATGTTTGAATCCAATTGACTTGAAAGTCACTTGATTCTATAACTTCACAAATGCATGTTACAATTATTGTAACAGTATAGCAATAAAATTGAGAATGGAAATGGGGAATGTGTCAAAGAGACAACAACCCAACCATAGAAAAACAACAGCAGAAGGTCACCAACAGGTCTTCAATGAAGCGAGAAATTCCCGCACCCGGATGCGTACTTCAGCTGACCCCTAAACAAATATCTACTAGTTCAATGATAATGAACGCCATACTAATATCCAAATTGTACACAAGAAACTAAAATTAAAATAATACAAGACTAACAAAGGCCAGAGGCTCCTAACTTGGGACAGGCGCAAAAATGCGGCGGGGTTAAACATGTTTATGAGATCTCAACCCTCCCCCTATACCTCTAGCCAATGTAGAAAGGTAACATTGTTTCAAATAAACGGCAATTATATTTGGATGCTAAGATGTTTATATTAACGTAACCAGTGTTCAATATTTACTTGTAAGAGAACTAAACAATGATTAACACTGCCGATAGTTGTTATAACTAGGTAAACTTAATAATCTTATCTGTCAAAAAACAGGAATTTGATTTTGAGATATCCAATATATTTGTATCTTGTTTACACAACTTTAAGAAACATTTAACTTATTTTTATAATTTTTGTTTATATTTAGTTCAAACTACATCAATTATAAAATAACGAAAAATATATGTGTCAATACTTTACTGAAAAAAGTAAAATCACAAAAATACTGAACTTAGAGGAAAATCAATTCGGAAAGTCCATAATCACATGGCAAAATCAAATAACAAAACGCATCAAAAACCAATGGACAAGAAACACAATAGAGAAATATAATGATGATGTATGACAATTGATGGATTGGATAGTCTTTTTACAACCCTCACTTCTTACGTTGCTTTGTTGGTGCATCCTCCTCTTTTCAAAATCCTAGGTCCGCATTTTGAAGTAAACGCTCTTATCGGTCGGATGAAAAAAAAAACTGGAATTGCAATTTGAAAATTTAAAATGAGGCTAGTCCATAGTAAAAAGAAAAATCACAAAAATACAGAACTCCGAGGATAATTCAAAACGGAAAGTCCCTAATCAGAATCAAAAGGCAAATTCAAAAGCTCAAACACATCAAACGAATTGACAACAACTGTCATATTGCCATCCACAAATTCCAAGCAAAACCGGACTGGAATCGGTTGCTTAGGAATGGTTAACAATATGTGTGTGTTGTACATGTTGCGGTTGTTCGTATCATTTAATGAAAAGCGAATAAAATAAATGAATAGTCCGATAACATTTGCTTTATATGTTTGAGCACAAATATGTCATGTCAGATCATCATTCTCTCTCCCCGCTGTGCTATATCTATATACATTTTGAACCGCAATTCAAATATCATTTCTCTTACATTGTATACGCTCAGTTTTTTCTGGTCTCTATAGTCAAGTCGATTTGTGCAGATTTTTGACAAAATTGCTCAGATTGTGGTAAAAGCATGAAATTTGGCATAGTTATAGTATATGTCATGGGCAACATTTTAAGCTATGGACCCACTCTGAGAGTCGAAATTTGTGGACGAGGCGGCCATTTTTAAATGACGGCCGTTTGATCTCTGTAGATTAATAAAAAAAAACACGATGAAAATGATATTAGAGAAGATATTGACATGAAACCTGGTTAATAGACCAACAGTGCTGATTTCAATTGTCTTGTTGAACAAAAGTTTTGGAAATATTACCCATATTGAATGGCGGCCATCTTGAAAAATCTAGATATTTTAAGCCAAAATATGTAGTCATTTTTCGATAAAAATAAAAAAAAATGCATTTTTTTTTGTCGAAGATATAAAAATGTATTTGTTTGAGCTATATAAACAGGAAAAAAAGTGAGCATACCCCCCTCCCCGAGTTATTCTTCTGTTTCGTATCGGGTATAACAGCATTTAAACGCGGACCACGAAGAGGATCATAAAATGAACTATTACTCTAAAAGCAATATTCGTTCAACATAGAATAACAGGAGAATTTTATTTTACAGGTACAAATAAAGCAAGAAAATATGTGTATACCTGTCGTTTATAATAATTGTCTGATTACAGGAGAACTTCATATATATTGATTTTTTTGGGGTAGCCATCTTGAATGATGGCCATTTTGAAAACATGATTTTCCAATATATCATTATTCGCTAATCTTATTAATTCACTGTTTGCGTTCATACATTTTTTACTAATCTATATTTGAAATTCACAAAGAAGTCAGATAAGGCATGCACATGTTTACAAAATAAAGATATCAGTATCAGAATTTTTGTTACTTACATGTTGGCCTAAGTAACTTTTTAAAACAGAAATTACGTATATATGATATAATTTATGACCGAAAGTTTTTGTTGGAAAAGATCAAAATTGTAGATTTCGAAAACCCTGGGGCTAGATATCAGAAGAACATTATGGGCGATTAGACTGGAAGGAATGTGTGAAACAGCAAGAGAGGACATGTGAGGGTTTGCAATGCCAAGCAGATACAAATGGAACAGACATATACATTTGAGCTGGCAATCACTCTTTTGATGCAAACATATGAAGATGTTGGGTTTTGAAATGCTTTTCCTTTCGCTCAATTCGAAACAGTTGAATGAGGGCTATGAAACTGCAGAAGCACTCCAGAATCACAAGGCATAATGTCACAAATCATGTCAAACAAATGTTCAGATCTCAAAATATTTCATCAGTAAAAGGGAAAACATACTAGATAAGTTGCCAATTGAAAGAAAACAATAAGTAACCAGACACTGTCAGGTGATACTGGATCAACAAAATCAATAACTGCAGTGTATTTTTTCTGTGGTGATGTATCTGAAGATCTCCATGATACATAGACATTTTCAAATCGACAAAAATAGGGCATGACTGTGCACCTGTATTACAAGACATATTCCCCTAGCCAAAGTAAGAGCTGAAGATGTCAACTCACTAATATCCTGCTTGATGATTGATAAAACTTGACAACATAGCAAATCAGAGAGTACAAAACTTGAAAGAAAGCCAGGAATATTTTATCCTTGAAGCTGTGCTTTCCAAAATAATAAAATACATTGATGGCACACAGTCTGGAAAGGTATTGTACTAATATCCAAGTTTGCAGATCACGCTAAATTGTACAGTTAACGCCTGGAACAACTTGGAGTTATCATGGAAGGAAGAACTGATGCAACGCTGTTAACAAAATTGGAATGTAGCTGCCATAGCAAGCATACAAGCAAGATAAATTAGTTCTCTAGATTTTCAACAAAGGTATTCGTGACGCTCTAAAATAGACCTATTAATAAAAGGGTAAAAAAAAGGCATCACCATAGCCATAGCAGGCAAAATATATATGCTTGATACTAAAAATAGCTTTACAGGGACACTCAGTAAACGCTGGTGACACGACTCAGTTCAACAGACATAAGTTTCCTATGTAAGAATGATACATTATGGCTAAACATCACGACACAGTCCAGTTATATCGTTGAGTGGCAGACAAACATACCATTTCTTAGCTATAATAGTTCAATTGTGCAACTCGTAGTCGAAAGGATACAACACCAACTTATCAGTCCTCAGATAGAGAGTAAGATGTCTCAAAGATTGTGGAACTGATTCATTTTGAAAGACTACATTGAATGTCCCTGTAAACCTTTTTATAGTAGCAAGCCTAACTCTTCAAACTATTCTAGTTACTTTGACTATGAAGAGGCCTTCACCATCACGACTAAAAGACATGGCCTGTTTCATAACTTCCCCAACATATTCGTTAAGAATCCGGAGAAAGACGCAACCATTCATGTGTGGTTGCATATCATATATGGCAGCTAGGTTTCAATTTTTAGAAGTGTTGTATTAATCATTCCGTTCATGAAAACTCATATTTACTAAGAACATTTACTGTACAATTTACAGATATCATCAATTTCAAATATTAAAACAATTCCAGACTGTGAGCCGTCCCTGTTTTCTATCATTTTGGCGAGGCCCATTCCATGGATAACAGATTCTTGACTTTCTTTCTGTGTCTCGAATTCTGGCTAACTGTCTTGTCGTGCAGTTTTAACAAACATTTAGCATGTTATCTGCTCCTGAAATATTAATCTCCAGCACTAAGTCTGGCAAAAAGAACAATGGTTAGTAGTTCAAGTGACAGTAACGTACACTATTGTCGATCATAATTGTCGATGCTGCATGATGAATGATAGTCAGATACCTCAACAAAAAAGAAAGAAAAACAAAACAAAACATCCTGCAGTCATTGTTCTTGTTGATTCATCACATCTGTGGCTGGTTATTTTACTAGTTTTTTCAATCCGTGACTCATCTTAGACTTTTTTCGTTTTTCCTGACAAAATATATTTTGATCTTAAGATTTGCCTTGAAAGGATTAGTACCTTTTGCCTTGTGATTCTCCCATTACATGGCCTTTATCAACTTGGAACAGTTGTATGCTTACAACAAATGACTGATTACCAGCTCAAATGTCTATGTCTGCTCTTTTTGTATTTGCCTGGCATTGTAAATCCTCACGTGTCCTCTCTTCGCGTTACGGAATTCTTTCCAGTCTATTTTTTTTATTATTTTTTTCAGCCTCCGTGATTTTAATAGCTACGCAGTTTTCCTTTTCAACATACAGTGGTCATAACTCATATTGTATATATATACACATTTTTTGGTGGTAAAAAAGTAACTAATTTTTATAAGCCCTATATGCTGAACTGCAATTAAAAGAATTTACGTATTTCTTTACATACATTTATTTGTTAACCATGTTTACATACGCATGGCTTATTTGAGCACTTGGTGAATATATCCTATAATTACAGTCATAAGTAAATGATTAGCAAAACTAGTTATAAATGCAAATAAAACTTAGTATTAATTCAAAAAACAATTTAGGACAGCGAATAATGATATATTGGAAATTTACGTTTCCAAAATGGCCACCATTCAAGATGGCCAATAAATACTTCAATAGTCCTCAGTTGATATTCTTTGTCATAAGACATACGAAAGTTTATCAAAATTGGTAAAGAAATATATTTTTCATATTTTTTCTAATTATTTTTATTATTTTTTTGGACATGATTTCAAAATGGCCGCCCAGAGCCGCCATTTTGATTTTCTGAATTGGGTCCATAGCTAAAAATGTTAGTTATGACCTCAACTAACACTCTGCAAAGTTTGATGCTTTTACCACAATCTGAGCAATTGTTTCACAATTCGACTGGACTACTAGAAATTAGATTATGTAGATAATCAAAAAAAAAAAAAAAAGAAATTATCATTTTTACGCGTCCGAATTGCTTGTTTTTGGGATTTAGCTTCATCAGGAAGGCCAAAACCTAAATTTGAAAGCCAATAATTATATAAGACCTAGTATATGACCAATGCTATATTATGGGTAAATCAATTAAACCAGTGTTCGTCATAAGTAAATACTAGTTCCTTTTAATCCGTCTCTCATAATTCTTTTTAGAATGGCATCAATAATTTTAAAAAGTTTTACTGTATTATTGATGTTGAGACGTTGATAAATTATTATATTGTATTGTTTTGTATTGTAAGTAATATTTTTGAACAGACATACTTAGAAACTTTTCCCTTTTCCTCACAAACCTATAAATTGTACCAATTAACGAATTCTCGAATGTTATGATTCTTAATAACATTAATTTAAACATAAATAACACAAGCATCACAAATGTTGATCAAACGTATTCAGCTAACATCCTTCTGTCTTTAAGTGCGATATATCTAAACATTAAGCAATTTATAGCTAAAACTATCCCATTTAACAACTGCGTTTATCATTATCGCAGAGTTAAACTTAAATGAACTTTTAACTTTTTCTATTTCTAATATTCAAGGTCATAATTTATGTTTTCTAATATTCAAGGTCATAATTTCGGTTAAATTTTCAGAAACACGTTTTGGTTAATTTCTGTTGTAAGAACCTGGAACAAATATTTAAAGTTATATAGATTCTTCAGGATCATTAAAACATAGAACAAGAAACCCACTGTGATCTGGATAATTGTTTAGAACTTCCAAATTTTCAAAGACCGGTTCATCTTATAAGACCTAGAACCAAACCTAGTGGGAAAAGACATGGTGGCTTGTCAGTATATATACTTAATACAATAAGACCGGGTGTTAAATTTTTAGAACATGCCACAAATGATTTTATATGGTTAAAGTTAGACAGAACATTCTTCGGGTTTCAGGAAGATTTATACATTTGTTTTGTATACAATCCACCTGAAAATTCTTCCTACTATAGAAAATTGAATTATAATATTCTTGAAATGATTGAAAATGATATAGTAAAATATTCCCAGTCAGGAAAACTCATGATAGCAGGAGATTTAAATGCAAGAACTGCTTGTGAAATTGATCATATCCAAATGGATTCAGACAAACATATTCCATTATTTGACAATTACAAATGTGATTCTAGTCTAATTCAAAGAAAAAGTAAAGATAGTTCTATTAACACTAGGGGCAGACAACTCCTATCTCTATGTATATCTTCATCATTGCGTATCCTTAATGGCAGAACAATGGGTGATTTAATGGGTGCACACACTTGCTTTCAACCTTTAGGAAGTAGTGTTGTCGATTATTTTTTAGCATCTGATGAACTCTTACCAAATTTCACATATTTTCACACTCATAATTTTTTACCTGATTTCTCAGATCATTGTCAGATCTCATGCATGTTAAAATGCAACACAAAAATTTATGAAAGAAACTTAAATCTAGCTTTAATGCCAGATAAATATATATGGGATGATAACTCAGTCTCAGCATTTCAAGATGCCATAAATTCAAATGAAATCAAAAATTTTATTAGACAGTATAAAGATAAAATTTATGACCAAGATTCAATTAATAATGCCGCAGAAGATTTAAATAAGATTTTTCTAAAAGCCGCAGATTTATCACTAAAGAAAATTATTAGAAAACCAATAAAAAGCAAGAAGAAGAAAATTAAAAAGAATAGAGAATGGCAAGATCAAGATATAATAAATTTAAAACAAAACTTATATCGAAAATACAAATTAATGCAAAATCACAACACAGATCCTTATGTACGAGGGTCCTTTTTTAAATGCCTGAAATCGTATCGAAAACAAAGAAGAGCAAAAATAAGAAAATTCAAACAAGACATCATGAATAAACTCGATAATTTATATGATCAAAATCCCAAAGCCTATTGGCAACTACTAGATAAAATTAAAAATATCTCAAATAATAGTCAAAACAAATCTGAGAATACTATCGACCCATCTGAATGGCAAGAATACTTTCAAAAATTAAATAAGAATGAACAATATAGTGATGATTTGATTAAGAAGAAACTTGAATCATTCCATAATGAAAATGTTTTTAATGAACTGGACTACTTAATAACACCTGAGGAAATAGAAAAAAAGCAATAAAAAGTCTTAAGAATTCTAAATCGAGTGGATTCAGCATGATCTCGAATGAAATGATAAAATATAGCCAAACCGTTTGTATCCCTCTAATACAAAAACTCTTTAACTTAGTATTTTCAAGTAGTATTTACCCAAAATTATGGGGCCAAGGCTTTATCACCCCCCCCCCCCCCTTCACAAGTCTGGATCTAATCATGATCCATCAAACTACAGGGGCATTACTATTGCAGATAACATAGGCAAGTTATTTAATTCAATTCTAAATAACAGGTTGACAAAATTTTTAAAAACTAGAAATATAATTAGAAGTGAGCAAATTGGTTTTACTAAAGGATGTCGCACAACAGACCATATGTATGTGTTAAATACCATCATTCAAAAATTTGTGAAAAATAATTCGAAGCCTCTGTATGCATGCTTTGTAGATTTTAAGCGTGCATTTGATTCAGTTTCACATCTCCACCTTTTTTATAAACTTAAATGTATAGGTGTTGGAACAAAATTTTATGACATTATAAAATGTATGTATGAAAACACAGAAACTTGTGTAAAAATAGACCAACACAGGACAAACCTTTTTAAATCAAATATAGGAGTAAGACAAGGGGATAATCTCAGTCCCTGTCTCTTTAATATATATTTAAATGATTTGCTAACCTATTTTGACCAAACATGTGACCCAATCCCATTAAATACACATCCCTTAAATATTTTAATGTATGCTGATGATGTAGTTCTTTTATCATCATCAGAGCAAGGACTTCAAAATTGTGTTAACAAATTAAATAAATTTACAGTTGATTATAAAATGACAGTTAACACAAAAAAGACCAAGGTTCTTGTATTTAACAAATCAGGAAGACTTAAAAATATTAAAATATCATTAGGAAACCAGACTTTAGAATGTGTACAGAATTACACATACTTAGGTATAAATTTTTCATCGTCTGGGAGTTTCCAAATAGCAAAGAAAGAACTTTATAACAAAGGAATGAAAGCATATTTCAAATTAAGGAAGACCTTTTCAGTGGAAAGCCCAAAACCTAGTACTTTATTACACATCTATAACCATACAATCCGACCAATCTTGTTGTATGGATCTGAAATTTGGGGTTATATACCACATAAGAAACAAATACATTTGGATAACTTTATATCAAAAGAAACTGATTATCTTGTACTAGAGAAAATTCATACTAAGCTTTGTAAATTTTCACTTGGAGTTAATATAAAAACATCAAATATGGCATGTAGAGGAGAATTAGGTTCACTCCCTACACTGTATTATGTAATAATGAATATGGTAAAATATTGGATCCATCTTATGAAAGATATTGAACCTTCAAATATTATTCTAAGGGAAGCCATAAATCTATCTCATTCTATGGACAAACATAACCAGGAATCTTGGATAGGAAGCATTAAACATATATTTAAATTTCTAGACTTAGAATATCTATTTGTTAACCAGTCAAACTTTAAACAAAACCATATTCTAAAAAAAGTAAAAACATCTTTAACTATTAAATTTAAAGAAAGCTGGTTAGCTAGTTTAGAAAGAAATTCTGGGAAGTGTACTAATTTACAATCTGGTAATAAATTAAGAACTTACAGAAAATTTAAAAATATTTTTATGTTTGAACCATATTTAAAAATGAATTCAAAAAAAGACAGGCAAATAATCACAAGATTTAGAACTAGCTGTCATGATCTTGAAATCGAAAGAGGGAGGTATATTGGAATTAAAGCTGAAGACAGAAAGTGTAAGCTATGTAAGAACGCAGTTGAAGACGAACTACATTTTCTTTTAAAATGTCCTGTTCTAAAAGATACTCGATCTCAACATCTATCTAATTTAAATTCAAAATTCAAAAATTTTTCAAGATTATCTGATGAAATGAAATTTGTTTGGATTCTTTCATCTGAAGATTTGTTTGTTACTTCAAACTTATCTAATTTATTGCACTCCTTTTTTGAAGAACGAAAGAAAATTATGGAAAATATTGTTGTTTGAAAAAGAAAAAAAAATAGAAGAAAAAAAAATATTTATAGATATTATTAGTTACATAGTGTGCTAGTGACCTAATACGGTATATATGGGGTCAGTAAATTCCATATGGGGTGAGAGCGAAGCTCGAATCCCCATATGGAATTTACTGACCCCATATATACCGTATTACGTCACTAGCACACTATGTAACGAATTTATCTTACCGACTATCTGAACGTGTGAAATTAAGACTAGTGATTCTCAAAATGAGCAAGTCTTCAATACTGTTAGCGCTAAGAAAATACTTCCATTGATCCTACAAAAACAGATGCCAACAATAACGACTTGTAAGGTTTAAATGTGTTTTATGAATTTGTTTCAATCTTAATCATCAATTTCTTCGTCTGTTGGAACATTTAAGAATTTTTCTCAGTACCGTTTTGTTTTTACAAAGGGACATAACACCATTACTAACCGTGTATGACATAAGCCCCGCCCCCTTCTTACCTAATAAGGAATATAAAGGGACGTAACTCCACTACTAACCGTGTATGAGATAAGCCCCGCCTCCCTACTAACCTAATATCAAATATACACGGTTTGCACGCGGACGCTTTTAACCAATCATATTCCTGGAAATGTATAGGAGGTAAGATAAATATATATATAGGAAATAAAATTGATCAGGAGTTGGCTCCCATAGACCTAGAACTATAAAGATTTATGTAATTTCTCCAGGTCACAGTGGCACCCATAACTATGTTTTGTTAATAACTTGATTTATATCAGGTTAATTAGTGTAAATGTGTATTCATGTGGTTTTTTGGTTTAAATGTACTTTAATCATTTTAATCATTTTCTGTGCTTTATTTTGTAATTCATTTGATTGTATAGCTCAAATTTTGGGCACCATGATTGGTTAATAAAATTATCTTATCTTATCTTAGAACATATGTATTCTATGTTAAAAATGTAAAGACTTGTTCCCACTGTCCATTTTGAAACTGAGTAGCGAATCTCCGTAACTAAGCTATAATTTTAAAGCGCTTAAAAAAATTCACCCAAGTCTATTTCTAATTTCAAACCTATTTTGATTTATGAAACTTATTTTAACCATATATAATAAGGCAATGCCAGAGAGCACCAGACATGACTTTTCAACAAACAAAATAATGTGGTCAAAATATATTACACCCTTTCAGTATAAAATTATTTTGAAAGATTACAATCGCACGCACTAGTCTGTAATATTGAAATGTCTATGGTATTTTTAGTTCCGATAAATGTATCATGGCCGATAAAATATTCATTAAATACTATACACGACTGGTGAATATAATAACTTTTTATACGTCCTCCGGCACTTATTTTTCCATGAACCCTCGGAACATGACAACTAAACTACTTATATCGTGAAATAACCGATAAATGACTATTTAATTATGCATGAACAGTGGTACAGAACTGTATTAACATGGTATATTGTTTTATATTTTGGATAATTTAATAAAGTATAAAGGACTAAGGTCATTTAGTTTAGTCTGGCTATGTATATATGTTAAATTGAACTTTGGATTTTCAAATGATTATATTGTAAAAGAAAGGCAAAAACTATCAGAAAAACTTCCAAACACATCATTAAAAAATAATCTGACACCGCCAATGTTAAAAAAAAAAGCAGACAAACAACTGTACACCAAACACTCCGGAAGAATAAAAAGATACTGCTCCACATGTAGCACCTGCTGTGGATACATTTATTTTCGTGGGTACCAATTTTTGTGAATTAAGGAAAACTAGCATATTCGTAGATATTTAATTTCGTGGTTTTGCTGAAGTCTGCATATAAACCTATAGAAAATGTGTCATCCGTTTAACATTTAATATCGTGGTTCACCTCATGTCCTGTACCAACAAAATGCACGAAAGTTGGTATCTTACGAAAAATAATGAATCCACAGTAGTAGGCTAAAAGGGAAAAAATGGGCACTAGCATTAAAAATTGGAGACAATTATTTGATTATCTCTTTTAAATCTCGATTCAGTTTATTCAGAATATGTTTACATTTAGCAGAAACATCCGTTATACTGCAAACTTTTCAATGAAATGTTTTGGAGGCAAAACAAACATTTGGTAATTTATTTAAAGTATGGAAATTACGAAAACCATCAATCAAATAATCAAATTATCAAAGGTTCAGTTGAGACTCTTCCAAAACGGAAATTGTTAAACATAGATTTTAACTACTAAATTGTAGAAAGATATAGTTTGAAGATGATTGAAACGGAAGCTTAATACCTTGTTTTTACTACGGGACAACAAAAAGGATAAAGCATGTTTGGCTGTGTAATCTTTAGACTACAGTTCCTGTACAAAATAATATAAAGTCAAAAAGAATACATTATAAGAACTTGAGGATTGTATCATGTGTCCTCATTTTCAGTCAGCAATAGGTGCATATAGTTTATCAAGGGAGACAAAATAACTGAAAAATTACGAAAAAGCAAAAATAAGTTAACGTTATCTCAATCAGGTAACTAACGGTTGAAGAATCCCAGCAATTACCTTAGGTGCTTTAGTTCCTGCTCCATCTGTTCTGTTCTGTTCTGGTTTAGAAAATCCCTCCTTCAAAGGAGCACTCCGCACAATGACGAATAAATGTTTATATATATATATATATATAATAATATTTTTAAATTTGCAAACTACATTTCACATCAAATAATAACAGTTCGTTAAAATACACCGTGTTTATTTACTTTTGCTATATATATTTATTACATTGGTTGCAATGAATTACATTGATTTCCCAGTTAGATAAAAACCGATAATTTCACATGTGAAATAAACGTGGTTATTTCACTCTCTGACGTCATACAACAATAGGCGTTGCCAAGACGTCGATAACGTCGGATCAAAACAAATTGTCAATGCGTAGGAAAAAGATATAGTTCCTTACATTTTCTACATTAATTTCATAAAAAAAGCCAAATTTTGCCAATGTAATAAAAAGAATAACTAATCGCCGTATTTGAATATCAAAAATAAGACAACTTGTGACCGAACGCCGCTATGGATTAAACTCGTGCTGCGCACTCGTTTAATCCATGCGTCGTTCGGTCACACGTTGTCTTATTTTTGATATTCAAATACGGCGATTAGTTATACTATAAATATATATCCCTAAAAAGACATACTAGGTACCCCTCGTGAGATGAGTGTTGGTTACTGTCAAAGACCCTTACGCTTGCTTGGCTGAAGGTTTTTATTTATACGAGTTCGTAGTCCATGTAGAGCTAAGCAAAGCTTCCTCGTTATGTATTGTACATCGTGTTAGCATTTCAAGTTAACATGTAAGGTCACAATCGAAGTACAGTGGAACAGAATGTGTGTGCAACAAGAGGGACATAAACGTTGTCACCTTAAATCTATTATAAGACCTTGGTCTCAGAATTAGTAACTTGAAATACTTTCCACTTGATTATTTACATAATTAGTTAAAAATTGTCATAACTAATAATAAAATAATAAAACGGTTGTCTCGCTTAGAATACTGTTGTAAATATGCGAATAAATATGACGTTATTCGTGGTTTTACTGAGAGAGTTGCCTGCTTCACCGGCCCTTCAAGGGCTATATAGCTAGTCAATATAAAAAAGAAGATGTGGTATGATTGCCAATGAGACAACTATCCACAAAAGACCAAAATGACACAGACATTAAAACAACTATAGGTCACCGTACGGCCTTCAACAATAAGCAAAGCCCATACCGCATAGTGAGCTATAAAAGGCCCCGATATAAAGACAATGTAAAACAATTCAAACGAGAAAACAAAGTCGTTAAAAACTTCCATTTGTTGTGGCTGCATGCTCATACACTGGCCTGGTTATTTACAGTTTTAACCCGAGAAAGAAGCATATGGTAACCTCTTTTATTGTTTTACTGACACTGACACGGATTTGTAATCACATGAGCAACACGATGGGTGCCACATGTGGAACAGGATCTGCTTACCCTTCCGGAGCACCTGAGATCACCCCCAGTTTTTGGTGGGTTTTGTGTTGCTTATTCTTTAGTTTTCTATGTTGTGTCATGTTTACTATTGTTTGTTTGTCTTTTAAATTTTTAGCCATGGCTTTGTCACTTTGTTTTTGATTTATGAGTTGAATGTCCCTCTGGTATCTTTCGTCCTTCTTTTTAATAGCGCGTTTTTTTTGTCCAACCTTACCACGAAAACAAGTAATTCGATTATGATAAATAATAAAATAATAAAAATTTACCGAACTCCAAACAAAATTCAAATCAGAAAGTTAATTCCGCTGATAGCTAATTGACTAATTTTTTTTTTTTTATCATTTTAGCTATTTAAGAAAATGTGTGATTTGACAACTGTTTTCTATCGTTTGATGTGTTTAAGCTTTTGATTTTTGGTAAGGGACTTTCTGATTTGAATTTTCTTTGGAATTCGGTAAATTTTTATTATTTTATTATTTATCATAATCGAATTACTTATTTTCATTGTAAGGTTGGACGACAGGAGGTTGAACCAGGATTTTGTTATAAAAGGGACGTTCTTGTCCTTAATGGTAGTTATATTGCTATATATACAGCTAAGAGAATTTCATTTGACTAAGTTATGCAATAAAAAAAAAACTTGGGTTTTTCTATCGATGGGGATGGAATGTTCTATACGCTTCTTGGATCCACAACATGCCAAGTGTATAGGACCGTTATTGATTATGATACCACCCATTTTAAAATAAAGTTCAAAGAAGTATCTTCCAAAAAAGTACGGGCAATAAACTCTCGTGTAAGTCTCGTGTAAGTTTATTTCGGTAATAATCGACGATACGATCCATTGGCGGATCCAGGGGGAGGGTTCCGGGGATGGAACCCCACGATCCATTGGCGGATCCAGGGGGTGGGTTCCGGGGGATGGAACCCCCACGATCCATTGGCGGATCCAGGGGAAGGGTTCCGGGGGTTGGAACACCCCGGTTTTTGGACGATCAATTGCATTTGAATAGGGACATATAATTGGAACTCCCCCTTTGTCCTGGGTTGGGACCCCCCCTTTTAAAATGGCTGGATCCGCCCCTGCGATCAACTGCATCCTCTTATTAAGAATCAATTTGAAATGTTGGCGTTCAATTGACCTTCAAAAGAAAAAAATTGGTATTTAAAGCATCGTTGTGCAAATATATCAACTATTTTAAAATTTTAATAGTGTAGTAGCAATCCGTCTTAACAGACCAAGTAGTGTAATTTCTTAAAAGAGTAAATGAAAGCATAGAACATCATTAATAACTACTTCGTGTTTCTACACTGCAATTGTATCAACTTTATGAGTATAAAATAAGGAGATATGTATAAATGCCAATGATAAAACTAGCCACCAGAGACCACAATGATAAAACTAGCCACCAGAGACCAAGGGGTGGTGATGTTTATAACTGCAGGTCACTGTACGCCTTCAACAATGAGGAAAAATTATAAAAATAAAAAAAGAAGATGTGGTATGATTGCCAATGAGACAACTTTCCACAAAAGACCAAAATAACATAGACATAAACAACTATAGGTCACCGTACGGCCTTCAACAATGAGCAAAGCCCATACCGCATAGTCAGCTATAAAAGGCCCCGATAAGACAATGTAAAACAATTCAAACGAGAAAACTAACGGCCTAATTTATGTAAAAAAATGAACGAAAAAACAAATATGTAACACATAAACAAAGGACAACCACTGAATTACAGACTCCTGACTCGGGACAGGCACATACATAAATAATGTGGCGGGGTTAAACATGTTAGCGGGATCCCAACCCTCCCCCTAACCTGGGACAGTGGTAAAACAGTACAACATAAGAATATAGTCAGTTATCTACAAGGCATTGGAATGACAATTGTTAATCTATTTTTAAAAAACTATATACAATTGTATACTTTTGCTTTCGAAATTGAAGATATATTTCACAGTAATAAACAATCTATTTTATCCATGCAATCGAAATATGTTTTTGTTTTATTGATAGTAACGTGTTTCCATCCATGAAAATTAGTTCCGTATTTTCATAAAATGCTGATTTATTTCTTTTATTTAAAATAATTTGTAAAAGTAGAACAATTTAAATTAGACTACGGTAACGGTCTACAATGTTGTAATTTATAATAGATTAAGAATAATGAAAATATCTCATATTTAATAACACATTCAGTCGAACGTTAAAGAGAAAAAATAAACTTTTTTGAAATTTAACAAAAGAAGTAATAAGGTAACAAAGTTATTGTTTAATTGTTTTACAATATATGTTATTTAATCACGCCAATATCGACGACCTATTTAAAACAAAAACGGTGTGTAATTTTAACTAGGTGTTAGACGTAAATGAATTAACAAAAATGTAAAGAATAGTTCTTATTCCTTGTTAACCGTTTTAAAGTATACTTTGTGTATATATTATAGTTTTCAATAATGGGATTTGACAAGTAAACAAAACAATTTTGATGGCCGCAGAATGAGCTTTTGTTGCAGTGCAACTTTTGGATAAACAACGTGTTGATGTTTCGATGTCTTGGTGCTTTTCGCCTTAAAAATGACACTTCTTAACTTTTTGCCGATTACTTTACTCTTTTCTTGTCTTATTTTGGATTTTTCTGCAGTTAATTGTCTACATATGCCAGATTCGTACAAATCTAACCATCAAGGTACAGTTATTTTTTGTACTTGTAGTTAATTTTAAAAAAAATCGATGATTTAAATATGTCACTCTATTTTTTTTTTAAATATACGTACATTGTATTGCACAATTAGTGTTTAAAAGTAGAAGAAACGCACAAACGGACATCAGCAATTGTGGGTTACAAATGCACAATCCATCAGTTGGATTGGAAATCTTAATGACGAGAGAGTGTAACCACTATCTGCATGTTAAATATCCCCTTCTCTGTAACAATCTTTCAATTCTCGTGAGTGGCCGACCTGTCCCAGGACTAAGTTCTGACCATATCTCAAACGTTCTGTCCTCGAATCTTTTCAACCACCTCTTACATATTCAAAGTATTGTTTAAGGTGTTCTCGTCTCGAACATGCATAAACTATTTTCCCCTGAGCCTTTTTAACAAACAACATTCAGTTAATCGTAATATGTGTAAACGTTAAAACACTACCACGAGTGTGTATGAATTACTTTTCTAAACTGGAATAAATAATGATCCCTCTACCCGTCAATGTCCTTTATAGGTTAAGTGATCGTACTGAAGGGAATATCACGACTGGATGATTCAATTTACATCTTACTTACTTTCTTATTTGACTTCCAATGGGGGTGGGGTGGGGAGGGGGAGGCGCAATGCTAAAACGGGAAAATGCACAATTTCAAATTGTCTAAAATAAATTATAATATAATATATTATAATTATTATACCTAGAAATAATAGTCAAACAGTCTAGGGTTATCTTTCTTATTCCTTATTCTCTATTCGGTATGTGTCTGACGCACTTTTCTCTCTTACCATTTTTAGCTCACCTGGCCCAAATTTAAAGGGCCAAGTGAGCTTTTCTCATCACTTGGTGTCCAGCGTCCGTCATCGTCCGTCGTTAACTTTTACAAAAATCTTCTCCTCTGAAACTAATAGGCCAAATTTAACCAAACTTGGCCACACTTATCATTGAGGTTTCTAGTTTTACTAATGTTTGCGGGGACCCAGCCAACCAACCAAGATGACCGCCATGGCTAAAAATAGAACGTATGGGTAAAATGTAGATTTGGCTTATAACTCTTAAACCGAAGCATTTAGAGCAAATCTGAAAAGGGTTTAGGGTGCTATAAACAGTTTCGTACTAAAAACTAGGGGTATTTCCCCAGTGAGATTTACATACTGATGGAATTCCCTGCTATTTATATACCACTAAATGAAAAAGTTGATTGTTTTTTATGTTCAATGTGAAAAACATATATTGAAGTTCAATTAAAATGCCACTTTTGTCAAGATTTAAAAAAAAAAAAAAATGTTTTTGTGACTTCCTACTATATGGGAGGCAACTCCATAAACAGCTGATTTTCACCTGTTGCAAAAAGCACTTTGATTTGTCAGGTAAGATAGCTTCTTTCGGAGCAGGCGAACGTAGGCTGAAACTACATTTTCTTAAATCAGCCGGATAAGCTCTTCGAAATGCATATTATAAGAAATCTCAAATATATGCACAGGTTACTGATCCGTGTGTCCAAAGGTGGTCTGTTTTTAAGTTTTTTTAGGGGGAAAATGCCTAATTTCCAGCTGATAACTTGTACCAATTTGCATGTTTAAACAAGAGATGTTGGATTTTTTTTTATTTATTCAGAAAGTTCATAGAATTATCTTTCCATTGATGTATAGATATCTATATAACTATGAATATCTGACTTCTGCATGATAGGTCCACTATTACATGCCCTGTTACAGAATGACGTCACGTAAAAAACTGTTGATTGCACCCATGTTTATCAAGTCAAGATCTGTAGGCCCTTTAATTTTCAGACTAATCGGACCAGCGGTTGTTGGGTTGCTGCCCATGAATTGGCAATTTTAAGAAAGTTTTGCCGTTTTTTTGGTTATTAACTTGAACATTATTCTAGAAAGAGATAAATTGTTTAGGCTAGGCCAATAATGTTCAGCAAATCAAGATTCACGCATTGCTTTATTAAGTATCATTTTAAAATCCAAATCAAATACATAATTCATTTTAACGAGGCGTAGAATTATAACTTTTTTCAATGCCTAAAATTGAGAATTGAAATTGAATTGTTTACATGTCCCTTTGGGATTTTAGGTATCATCACTGCAATCACTTGTACGTATTTAAATGTCGGAGATGATTTTTCTTTCTTTTTCAGCTTATGTATCCTTTTCATTTTTGTCTGATGCTTCTATACGAGCAAAACGATCAACCGTTCCTAGTCTACCACGCAAACTGTCACCTAGATTCGTATTCAAGGATGAACTGGTAAATCTTGATCTCGTCACAAACACAAAGCTGTTAGCACTGCCACCTATCCATAGAAACATTAATGGGAAGATCATAAAAGACGCAGGAATAACTAAAGTACGTTTTTACTTTTTCAATTGCTCACTTAGTATGCTTTACGATAGAACGTAAGGTGATACCAAATACTATAAGAGCAGAGGCCGCAGTTTGAGAACGGTTGATTCATGTTCGATTCTGGTTGATACAATAAAGAAGATGTGGTATGATTGACAATGAAACAACTGTCCTCAAGAGACCAAAATGACACAGACATTAACAACTATAGGCCTTCAACAATAAGCAAAGCCCATACCACATAGTCAGCTATAAAAGGCCCCGAAATGACAATGTAAAACAATTCAAACGAGAAAACTAACGGCCTTATTTGTGTAAAAACAATTAACGGCAAACAAATATGTAACACATAAACAAACGACAACCACTGAATTACAGGCTCCTGACTTGGGACAGGCACTTACATACATAAAGTAATGGCGGTGATAGTTGCATCAATGGCAGTTATACCACGTGTTCTATTGATATACATTACTTATCTGTCGGTGGCTCGATTATGTCACCATTTGTTTTGTAGATTTATCTACCAGTTCTATTTTAAAAATTGTCTATACTAATGAGGTTGTAATAAATGGACTTAATTTTTACCAACAACTACTTCCTCGTGCTACTTTTCAGGCTATGGAATATTTTGAAAACACGGAAATAAAGTATGATTGCCAATAAGACCAATTATCCACGATATTTCAAATGAAAAAAGCACTTATAGGCCACCAAATGGCCTTCAACAATGAACAATTTCATACCGTATATTTGGCTAGTAAAGGCCCCTATAGGAGACATATGAAACAATTCAAAGTATAAATCTAACGACTAAATGTAACTACAACTATAACTATATATACAATTAACATAAATTACTATAACCAAATATGATACAAATAAACCAACAAAAACCACTGAATAAACGGAACTTGCCATGAAACAAGAATGTGGCTTGGTTAAACAAGTTTGTGAGTGCTTACCTCTTACCTGCAACAGTGTTTTTAGAGCACGGAACATACGTTTTTTTAAAGAAAAAAAATGAACAGATGTCTCCAAAGAATCATTTTACAAATTTTATTACCTTTTCTAAAATTATAAATAAAAGTTTTGTCTTAGATGTTTATTCCGTATAAATTTTAGAAAATACTAATCAAATAGTTTGAAATTGCATTCTATTTAAAATTTCTCGGTTTCCTGTTTTCGGAGACTTGATAAAAATCTTAGATTTTTACTAAAAATGGGTTTTATTTGTTATAACACTTGTCTATTTCCGTAAACAAACCATCATTGTTATCACTCTGTGGAATCATTGTCCGGTTTCCTATTCCTTTAAACGGAGATTTCATGATACACTATTAGGTTTTGTCTTTGATTTTACTTCCTGGTCATGTTTTGTCAGTTTCCTTATAGAATCATATTTGTGATGTTTCTACCTCTACTGCAATAAAAGATGCTGCTTCATCAGTAACATTAATATCACAGTATTCCAGTTTTCATTGATGTATTTATATGAATCAACTAGAGGTATTATGTCTTTTGGTTTGTGCGTCCGTTCGTTCGTCCGTCCAGCCGTCCTTTTTCCATCTGTCGCGCTCCAGCTTAAATTAAATTTTGACGAAGTTGAAACCCCATTAACTTGTCACTAAATACACATGTTCCCTATGATATGATCGTTCTAATTTAATGCCAAAGTAGAGTTTTGACCCCAATTTCACAGTCCACTGAACATCGAAAATGATAGTGCGAGTGGTGCATCTGTGTAATATGGACACTTATATATATAAAACGATGATCTTAACCATATATCATAAAGTATTAACACTTTTAACTCAGACTTTTAGTAAGACACTTGTGAATCTGTTATTCAGTGGTTGTCGTTTGTTGCTGTGTTCCTTATTTTATGTCGTTTGTTGCTGTGTTCCTTATTTTATGTCGTTTGTTGCTGTGTTCCTTATTTTGAACCAGGGGCGGATCCAGCCATTTTAAAAAGGGGGGGTTCCTAACCCAGGACAAAAGGGGGGGGGTTCCAATTACATGTCCCCATTCAAATGCATTGATCGTCCCAAAAAAAAGGGGGGGTTCCAACTTCCCGGAACCCCCTCTGGATCCGCGCCTGCGAACATAATGGGGACTTTCCTTTTTGAATTTTCCTTGGAGTTCAATATTTTTGTGATTTTTCTTTTCAGTTCGAGGCCTGGTATAACTGCCTATTAGGTATTGGCTTTGGTCATTGTACAGTGAGCTATAGTTGTTAATTTCTGTGGCATTTGGTCTCTTGTGGAGAGTTGTCTCTTTGGCAATCATACCACATCTTCTTCTCATGTTTAATAATGCAATTTTATTGATATTTAAGCCTTTTCTACATAGATTGACTGAACAATAAGCCGCCAGTCACTTATTAAAAATGCACGCATTTCCAGGGATGAATACGAAAGCAATATTTTTTTTTACAAAATTAACTGTTGACACAGATATGTGTCTAGCCTTTATGTCATTTTGATTTTATAATCATGCAAACTTTGAATCAAAATGAGGCAACTTGCAAAACACACAGCTTCATTGAACAATGACAAAAGCAACAGGAACAACTTATCACCATGGACATGAGATTATTCATACTAAGCAGACAACACTTTGCTCTCATTCTAAAGACTGTGATATGATTGGGGAAACGTAGCAAATACAACATACTTGCATGGAATAAGTCTGCTTGACTTTCAAATGTCTATGTAAAGTTATTTTGGCTCACGCATGCATGGACAAAGTCTGTTGTGTTAGTCCGCGCGTATGGACTAAGTTAACGTTAGTTGCATGCATGGAATAAGCTTAATTCGCAAGTTTTCATGTTTGCATAATATGAAAAGGTTTAGGCATACTATTAAATGTTTGCAATTTATTTCTTAAGGTGGGTTATAATGCACATTATGTCGTAAAATCTTAATAAAAAAGAAAAAAAAATGATGCGTGTAGTAACATGAAATTAAAAAACAATCTAACATCATGGAAATTAAGTGGAAAGAAGAAATGTAGTTTTTCTAAACTTGATGTTGATTTCCAGTCTTATTTAATATCTTGTTAACAGCAAGTATTCTAGCATGTTTTATTTACTGTCTTAAAGTTGCATTTTTTTAATTGTGTTCTTGTAGTTACAAGCAACTGAAAGATATTATCAAGATCTGAACAGAGGCGCATCATTTCATGTCGAATGCCGGGATCCATGTATCGATTATTTTATGGTAAGATTAGTCCAATTGTTAGGGATCTACCATTTGATATTAAGGGGATGGGGGCGCTATGATGAAACAATTTGCCCTGCATTTGTATTTTAATTGTAATCTCTGTCCTGATTTGTATTTTAATTGTCATCTCTGTCCTGTATTTGTATTTTAATTGTAATATGTGTCCTGTATTTGTATTTTAATTGTAATCTGTGTCCTGTATTTGTATTTTAATTGTAATCTCTGTCCTGTATTTGTATTTTAATTGTAATCTGTGTCCTGTATTTGTATTTTAATTGTAATCTGTGTCCTGTATTTGTATTTTAATTGTTATCTCTTTCCTGTATTTGTATTTTATTGTAATCTGTGTCCTGTATTTGTATTTTAATTGTAATCTCTGTCCTGTATTTGTATTTTAATTGTAATCTGTGTCCTGTATTTGTATTTTAATTGTAATCTTGTCCTGTATTTGTATTTTAATTGTATATCTTGTCCGTATTTGTATTTTAATTTAATCTCTTCCTTATTGTATTATTGTAACTGTGTCCTGTATTTGTATTTTAATTGTAATCTCTGTCCGTATTTGTATTTTAATTGTTATCTCTGTCCTGTATTTGTATTTTAATTGTAATCTGTGTCCTGTATTTGTATTTTAATTGTAATCTCTGTCCTGTATTTGTATTTTAATTGTTATCTCTGTCCTGTATTTGTATTTTAAGTTGTAATCTGTGTCCTGTATTTGTATTTTAATTGTAATCTCTGTCCTGTATTTGTATTTTAATTGTTATCTCTGTCCTGTATTTGTATTTTAGTTGTAATCTCTGTCCTGTATTTGTATTTTAATTGTAATCTTGTCCTGTATTTGTATTTTAATTGTAATCTTGTCCTGTATTTGTATTTTAATTGTAATCTCTGTCCTGTTTTGTATTTAAATGTAATCTCTGTCCTGTATTTGTATTTTAATTGTAATATCTGTCCCGTATTTGTATTTTAATTGTAATCTCTGTCCTGTATTTGTATTTGAATTGTTATCTCTGTCCTGTATTTGTATTTAATTGTTATCTCTGTCCTTGTATTTGTATTTTAATTGTTATCTCTGTCCTGTACTTGTTTTAATTGTAATATCTGTCCCGTATTTGTATTTTAATTGTAATCTCTGTCCTGTATTTGTATTTTAATTGTTATCTTGTCCTGTATTTGTATTTAATTGTTATCTCTGTCCTGTATTTGATTTGAATTTAATCTCTGTCCGTATTTGTATTTTAATTGTAATCTCTGTCCTGTATTTGTATTTAATTGTATCTCTGTCCGTATTGTATTTTAATTTTATCTCTGTCCTGTATTTGTATTTAATTGTAATCTCTGTCCTGTATTTGTATTTAATTGTATCTCTGTCCTGTATTTTGTATTTATAATTGTAATCTGTCCTGTATTGTATTTAATTGTAATTCTGTCCCGTATTTGTATTTTAATTGTAATCTCTGTCCTGTATTTGTATTTTAATTGTAATTCTGTCCTGTATTTGTATTTAATTGTTATCTCTGTCCTGTATTTGTATTTAATTGTAATCTCTGTCTTGTATTTGTATTTTAATTGTTATCTCTGACCTGTATTTGTATTTAATTGTAATATCTGTCCGTATTTGTATTTTAATTGTAATTCGTCCTGTATTTGTATTTGAATTGTTATCTCTGTCCTGTATTTGTATTTAAGTTGTATCTCTGTCTTGTATTTGTATTTTAATTGTTATCTCTGACCTGTATTTGTTTTTAATTGTAATATCTGTCCCGTATTTGTATTTTAAATTGTATCTGTCCTGTATTTGTATTTGAATTGTTATCTCTGTCCTGTATTGTATTTAAGTTGTTATCTCTGTCTTGTATTTGTATTTTAATTGTTATCTCTGACCTGTATTTGTTTTAATTGTAATATCTGTCCCGTATTTGTATTTTAATTGTAATCTCTGTCCTGTATTTGTATTTTAATTGTAATCTGTCCTGTATTTGTATTTAATTGTTATCTCTGTCTGTATTTGTATTTTAATTGTTATCTCTGTCCGTATTTGTATTTTAATTGTAATCTCTGTCCGTATTTGTATTTTAATTGTAATCTCTGTCCTGTATTTGTATTTTATTGTAATTGTAATCTCGTCCTGTATTTGTATTTTAATTGTAATCTCTGTCCTGTATTTGTTTTTAATTGTATCTCTGTCTTTGTATTTGTATTTGTATTTTAATTGTAATCTCTGTCCTGTATTTGTATTTTTAATTGTAATCTCTGTCCTGTATTTGTATTTTATTTGTATTGTAATCTCTGTCCTGTATTTGTATTTTAATTGTAATCTCTGTCCTGTATTTGTATTTTAATTGTAATCTCTGTCCTGTATTTGATTTATTTTAATTGTATCTCTGTCCTGTCAGTTGTATTTTTAATTGTAATCTCTGTCCTGTATTTGTCTTTATTAATTGTAATCTTGTCCTGTATTTGTATTTTAATTGTAATCTCTGTCCTGTATTTGTATTTTAATTGTAATCTCTGTCCTGTATTTGTATTTTAATTGTAATCTCTGTCCTGTATTTGTATTTTAATTGTAATCTCTGTCCTGTATTTGTATTTTGATTGTAATCTCTGTCCTGTATTTGTATTTTAATTGTAATCTCTGTCCTGTATTTGTATTTTAATTGTAATCTCTGTCCTGTATTTGTATATTAATTGTAATCTCTGTCCTGCATTTGTATTTTAATTGTAATCGCTGTCCTGTATTTGTATTTTAATTGTAATCTCTGTCCTGTATTTGTATTTTGATTGTAATCTCTGTCCTGTATTTGTATTTTACTTGTAATCTCTGTCCTGTATTTGTATTTTACTTGTAATCTCTGTCCTGTATTCGTATGTTAATTGTAATCTCTGTCCTGTATTTGTATTTTACTTGTAATCTCTGTCCTGTATTCGTATTTTAATTGTAATCTCTGTCCTGTATTTGTATTTTACTTGTAATCTCTGTCCTGTATTTGTATTTTAATTGTAATCTCTGTCCTGTATTTGTATTTTAATTGTAATCTCTGTCCTGCCTTTTATTAGTTTATCCTGACATTTTTTTTAAAAACATATTTGCCAAGTTGTCTATCCTGATTTTTTTCGTTCAAAACTCCCGACCTGCCTTTTTTTCAAAAGATCAGCCTAGAACCACCCCTCCCCTTCCCCTCTCTGAAAATCAAACGGTATCTACCTTGAATATAAAGGTTAAACCTTTACTTACTTTGACGTATGAACCCAAAAAATCCCTTCGTCTTTCACCCTTTCTTTATATACTTGACCCGACCTTGGTTTATGAAAAGCAATGTATTTAAACGTTTACTATTATTTAAAGGGAATTATCTATGTTTAAATATAAGGGTACACCCTCCATTTTCTTTGACGTATGCACTCAAGAAATCTCTTTCTGTTTCGCCCTTTCTAAAGATACTTGAGCCGACCCTAGTTTTTGAACTACTATGGATTTTTAAACTTTTACTATTATCTTAAGGGAATTATGCACAATGCATAATGACATATCATATTATTTGTTGACGGAGAGATAGTGATATACTGAATAGTAAGATATTGATGTTTATCTAGTATGTAAAACAGGAAGTGAAGATAATCAGATAATTGTACCTGTGAGTTACCCAAGGTCAATATCTGTTAGAAAAAACTATTGGGAAATTTATAAAAAAGCACCATGCTGTTCGAATGTTTAAAATAGTTAAAATGAAAACATATTCGGAGATTATTATATAACATTCATATAAAAGTCGATTTTAAGTACCTGTAATGAAATGTTGTCCCGGATTTTGAAATGTATATGTTTGCTTTCGTAATATATTTAAATCTAAGTTGAAAAAAGGTTATAAAACTGAAAGATATCGAACGTATGCATTTCCGGATTTAACGATAGCAAGGACTCTTTAAATCATATATTTTTTTGGTAAACTGAAGACCTATAAATGTTTGAAAGGGCTTGTTCTCATTAGAAACCAAAGTAGATAGAAAAAAAAATGCCCTTTCGAGATAGCTTAATCGACTCTGAATCATTTTGAGTGTTATCCTTAGGAATCCATAAACTTTAACATTGCTTTATCCAGTGGTATCCGTTTTGTATCTGGAGCTCTCAATAACAGACAGGAAGTATAAATAATAAGATAATTATACCTGTTAGTTATCAGAAGTCAATATCAGTTAGTAAAAACTACAGGGAAATTTCTCAAATTATGCATAATCCTGTTTGCTTAAAATATTAAATACAAAATTCAACGGTAAACATTGAATTGAATTTAACAAAAACTTAAAAGGAATATTGACACAAACACTCTATTTTGTTTTCTTTTATCTCAATTATATTTTAAACTTAAACACCATATTTACAAAACAGCATAATAAAAAATTTATAAAACATATAAGGAATATTGACACAAGCACAATGTTGTATGTTTTGTTTTTTAAATATGTATTTGACTTGCACAGCATATTTACAAAACAGCATATAAAATATAAATATAAAGAATCTCATTTGTTTTCAGACTGGATCATTCACGCTGAGAGAAGAGACATATTTCGTATCTCCAATAAATACCACGAATAATACCATGAATAGAGTCATTCACCAGATTACTAAACCAGATCCGTTAATGTCCTTTAATGATTTTATTGTACAAGGTATGTGCAGATAACTTTCCCTAAGATCATCAAAACCTTGTCACAAAAATACAGAACAAATATCTAGAAAGGAATATCTTATATCTTTATGATTAGGGCAGTATGTGGTACGGGTTTTACACATTGTTACCTGGTTACATATAGTTGTTCATTTCTGTGTCATTTGGTCTCTTTTGGTCTCATTGGAATTCATACCACATCTTCCTGGTGACCCTTATGAAAAAGGGCAAAATAAGCTAGAAATAAGCACTATGTTGTTCTGTGGTAGCCTATCAATCTTATGACGTTGTAGAATTGTTCACTTTACGTCATGTCTAGGAAGTACGATAGTTATATAATTATGGGACCATTAAATGTCTTTTTCCTCATTGGTTGAAAGTATGAGGATTATTATTTCTAAAATATAATATTCACATCGAGAAAAAAATCATGAGATTTGGGAACAGCTAACGTGTATTACAAATACTAATGTAACTATTCAATACCAATGCCGTTGGTTTATAACATCATGTATTTGGTCTTTGTGGGTATACAAACATGTATCATAGGCAATCACACCTCATGGAAGGTTCTTGTTTTTCTTCCGACAAAATTTCGTTGTTATTTTAAAAAGTTGATAAATTTAACATCTCTTCTACTAAAAGTAGTTAGAAACTGCCATAGCAGTCGATACATTTAGCTTGAACACGAAGAGCAGCTAAATATCTTTTGCTAATAAAAGAAAATTAATGATGAATGTTTAAAAAAAACAAAAAAAACCTTTGTTAACCTTAGATATCAATTGATACACTGAAATATCAAACCAACATACATGACATTCACCCTCGGCCGTGTCCTCGATGAGTATCATATCTCTGGGGTTAAAAATTATTGCATCAACCTCATCAAAATTTAACAATGGTATAATGTCCTGACAATGTAGAAAAAAACGTGACTGAGAGTAATATGACAATCGTTCGTTTTGTTTGCTATTCTTCTTGTTTTCTCTATAGTGTCATATACATTACTTAATCACATTAATATAACACGCACATTGGGAATCGGAAACAATATCAAAATAACAAACAAACAATTATGAACCATTGAAATGTGTAAGATCTATATTGTCATACGGATGAACATTAGATATATCTCGAGCTAAAAAACAATAAAATGTTTCCAACGTGAAAAATGTAAAATAAGGAAGAGCGTGCACATCTACAACTAATTCACGTTGTAACATCTAAAGTCGACTCAGAGACTACTAGGTTGACATATCAAATTCACTTTTCCATTGTAATAAATAGTATTCCATATTCATACCCAACTATATCAGTCCTATTCAGGACCGATAACTCTGTCGATAGATATTATCGGGTATACAATATTGTTGAAACCAGATCAATCGTACTATACGTCTCTGTTGGAATGTATACAATAACTCTTTTTTTTTACACAAGTTAAACTTTATATCGACTCATTGAATGCCTGGATTTAGCTTTAAATATTGAATAAAAAAAAAAATAACAATAAAATCATATGCAATGAAATTCATTTCTTTGAAATAATTATAGAAACATATAAATATTTGTGAATGTCTTTTAAGCAAAAAATATTTTTTTAAAGAAATTTTCATAATATTCATATTTTCTTAAAGTTTATAATGAAACATACTTCTTCTGACTTGACACGGGAAAGAGAAGATATTTATTTGTACATTTATGAAAACTTTTGCATATCACAAAATTTAAACTCTAGTAATACATGTATACAGTAACACAGGATGTTTAATGTCACCTGGTTGCTTTTGGTTTGCACGTCTACCTGACAATATATTGTGATGTAACATTATAACCCAAGTCAGATTTCACCTGTTCGGTCAAGGGATGAAATTTTTAAGGTATAGAATATTTATCTATTATAATTGGGCATTGTTGTTTTTTTCTCTTAGGATGAAAACATTTTGTTTTTGTTTTTAAAGGAATGTATAAATATATTTCTAAAGAAAGATAAAATATGCAGAAAACAGGAAAAACAACTTTAAAAAAAGAAGAGAAAATTTTCATTATAAATATTGTGAACTATTTTCCGGTAACAGTATATCCTGGGTGAATATCTGTCAAAATAAATGTTCCCGTGTCACACTTAAAATAATATTTTTTTTTATTAAGAAATTTTGAAATCAATGATATCGAAATATCACTAAAAGAAAATAACAGAAACATCAAACATTCTACATGAAAATTTAAATATAATCTAGAAAAGTCTTACTACAGAAATCCTTGATTTGATGCAACATTTCCATATAATACATCAGCCGCCATTTTGAAAAATCCCGGAAAATTCCCTTTTTTAAATCGATGTTTGACCGATGTTGCCCTGAAATTAAACTGTTTTAAGTAGTATTCTTCGCCAGATATATGTTTGAATATACTTAAACGATTTGCAAAGTTTGTTTTTTATTTACGGAATTTCTTTATTTGTTGTACAAGTAGACATGGGTATCGATAATTTAGCATTGAGTCAACGGAGAAATGACGAGAAAAAGTGCATGTTTTACGATTCAGATTTGACCGAATTTAATCAAAAATTAAACTGTTAGGACCAACATTGTTTGATAGAAATATGTTTGAATATCAAGGATTGATTTGCAAAAGTAAGAAAACGGGTCAGGTTTATGAGAAAATTAAACTTTATTGAAGCATATATGCATTTTATATGGGGAAATATAATACAAAATGGCGGCTATTATACGTCACAACAGTCACGTGATGTCTAAATTAGTTGGATATGTGTGATATCATGTTTTGTTGTTGCAGCCTGCGCTCCGTTTATTAAACGTATAATCAAAGTCTCATTTCATTCATATCATAAGCATATCATGCATTATGATCGAACTTTAAGCAACGATTTACAATTATTGTTCTCAACAATAGTCTATGGTAAATATCTTGCAATATATGAAACTTAAGGCTGTGCAATATTTTTCTGAATTATAAAGTTTACCTCACCCGAACAAGAAAGTTGTCTTCAATATGTGTCGATGTTTAACTTAAGAAATACTAGTTGAGCTTCACTTTTGCCTTTTGTTGAGGAACAGCCGATTTTCAAAATGTTATTTTCTCCAATGCATACACTACATGGAGCAATAAAGTTAAGCTGCATTGTTTTCTGGCACAATAACACATCTCCTTTCATAGATAAAACATGTATAGCATGATTGTTACAGTCAGTAATGACTATATGACCTTGAGAGGTCGTAGCTATTCCCTCAGGGTTAAATTTGTTCCATCCACTGTTCACATCTGGATTTCCTATATAACTCCATTTCACTGAGCCGTCATTACCAAGAACAGTAACTCTTCCAGAGTTATCGGCAGTGATAATGTCAGACACACAAATATCACCGTTAATATTCGTTGTTATACGGTACGGACACGTAAATAACCTGCGTTTGTCCTTGTCGTATTCAAAAGTAAATTTCACTTTTCTGTCCATACCAAGTTTTCTAATTCCTCTGCGAGATGTTTCGGTTATTGGAAAGGTTGGGGCATTTTCCTGGAATCCTACTAAAATATCGTTTTCCTTAGTGATATGAATTCCTAATGGAAGAAATGGTGATATATTTGACAACGCTTTTAATTGTCCTTTAGGAGTTAACATTTTAAGAATATTACTACTGTAAATAGATAATAAATATCCCTCATCATTAACCAGTTTCGCTATGTCGTACACTTTAACACCGGCCAATTCTTGAATTAAATCTAAATTTTCATTGACTTTCACTTTTTGAAGTATTTTTTCTTGAGGATTATGGATCCAAAGAATATCCCCATTTTCTACTATTCCAACAACAGCAGGAAGTTCGGTAGTGACTACTTTAATGACGTCCATAGTGAAAACAAGTTTTGTTCCTTTTTTTGTCTATATTTTACATTATCCAACTGTTATATCCATAATCTACTGTAATATATATATATACGACTCCGTTATCTAAGTTGCACTTGATGTAATATATGGGTTTTACATTTTTGAATTTAAATTTAAATTTAACGACAAGCTTAACATGACCTTGTACCGTGTTCGATCCCACTATATACTGAGCAGCACGACGTATAAAACATTGATTTAAAATAGTTTTCATTTCCGAGATTCATCAAAACTGAAACTTATTAACATAATAAAGGGAAACAAAATGGTAACATATCTTTTCTAGAGTATTCAAAATTTGTTATAATTATATACATGTATTGTTATAATTATCTATCATTATGTCGTTATGACTTACTGAATCAGCTATTAATAATAACAGTCATATTCAGACTAGAAATTTGAAACGACGATTTTATTTGTACAATATCATATCTCCACGATCAATAACAGGAAAAGATAGATTATAAGGAAATGTATCAGCTTTATTTCTGAGAAATTTATCTTTTACTCTTTATTATCCAGTTCAGTATACAACAACGTCCATCGGTAAATATGTCATGCATAATCAGGATTTAAACATGATGGTAGAATACGATATTGGTATTCTGTGTCATTGTACCAATAAACTCATCATAGATACCAGGACTTAATTTTGTATAAACGCCAGACGCGCGTTTCGTCTACAAAAGACTCATCAGTGACGCTCGAATCCCAAAAAGTTAAAAATGCCAAACAAAGTACGAAGTTGAAGAGCATTGAGGACCAAAATTCAAATAGTACTTTTGCTTCAATTTCTCTTCTTCTAATTGTACCTGAACTTTCCTCTACTGAATGTACATATACACGTGCATTTCATTTTTCTGTCATTTTTTAACAAATTGTTCAGGAAATTGACGCTGAATAAATTCCAGGTTCCGTTTGTCTGATCTCACTTTGGATGAATGTGATCAATCAATCAATCAATCAATCAATCAATCAATCAATCAATCAATCAATCAATCGATCGATCAATCAATCAATCAATCAATCAATTAATTCGTTCATCCGTCAATCAGGTAACTAATTAATCAATCGATCAGGTAATTAATTAATTTAACAAATCAATGAATCAGCTATTTTATCAATTAGTCAATAAATCAATCATTTCATAATCATTGAACAACTGAATCATTATTATTGCTCCCGACTACACAAATGCAATGTGGATTATAACTTCATCGCATATGATAGTATAAACATGACACTTAGTACACAATGTTTATATATAGCAACCAATTGATTTTACAATGGTAAATCTTTAATTTACAACATGCTATAATTTATATTTATTTTCACCACTGCACCATTGTATGACTTGACATGCAAAGAATTTTAATGACCATAAATAAGTTATGCAACGTTCCTTTCCTTTAAAGTGGATTTTGAAAAGAATTTAAACAGGTAATCATATCTGTTGTGGTATACTAATTTTAATGGTATAAATGAAATGATTGAGGATTAAATAGATCGTCAAAAGTTCAAAAGATTAAAATCGAATGATAAACATGTGTAACAAAGGGTATTTGGTCTACTTAATCATTTATTATTAATAAACGAATGCGTTGATTATATATGAAAACCTTGAACGAGTCTATGTCGAGAGAGCACGTATGTGATTACGTTGCAAATTAGGAAGTTATAAAACCATAGGGTAAAAAATCGCATAGAAAACCACAAGGTAAAAAAATCACATAGAACACCATAGTGTTAAATCACATAGAAAACCATAGGGAAAATATCGAAAAAAACAATTCACATAGAAAACCATAGGGAAATATAAAAAAACAACATAGGATAAAAAAACAAAAAGAAAACCATAGGGTAGAATTCACATAGAAAACCATAGGTTTAAATTCACATAGAAAAACCATAGGGTAAACATAAATAAAAAACATAGCATATAAAATCGCATAGAAAACCAAGGTAAAAAAATCACATAGAAACCGTAGTGTTAAATTCACATAGAAAACCATAGGGAAAATTCAAAAAAACACATAGGATAAAAAATAAAAAAGAAAAAAAACCATAGGGTAGAAATCACATAGAAAACCATAGGTTTAAATTCACATAGAAAAACCATAGGGTAAACATCAAATAAAAAACCATAGCATAAAATCGAATAGAAAACCACAAGGTAAAAAAATCACATAGAAAACCATAGTGTTAAATTAACATAGAAAACCATAGGGAAAATATCAAAAAAACAACATAGGGTAAAAAAAAAAAAAGAAAAACCATAGGGTAGAATTCACATAGCAAACCATAGGTTTAAATTCACATAGAAAAACCATAGGGTAAAAATCAATAAAAAACCATAGCATAAAAATCATATAGAAAACCATAGGGAGAAAATATAAAAAAAAAAACAGGGTAAAAAAACAAAAAGAAAACCATAGGGTAAAAAATCACATAGAAAACCATAGGGAAAATATAAAAAAAAACATAGAATAAAAAGGCAAAAAGAAAACCATAGGGTAAAAAATCAAAAAGAAAACCATAGGGTAGAAATCACATGGAAAACCGTAGGGTGAAAATCAAATAGAAAACCATAGGGTAAGAAATAAAAAAGAAAACCATAGGGTAAAAATCACACAAAAAAGCATTTACGGAAATAAATAAAATATCCAAATCTTTGATAATATGAAATATGGTTGCTGTTCCTACATTTCCTTTGTACATATTGAAATGAATTGCATATTCAGAAGTTAATGCGCCTTTTTATTGAATTAAAATGCATGAACATATCTAAAAGAGAAGCATCGCGAAATATAAAACTTAGATGTAATTGAAATTGAAGCAATGTTCTGTTCAATCTAACAAAAATTAGTTCTCTGCACTTGCTCCTCGAGACTTGCTCCTTGTTGTTAATATGACGCTCGCGACAAATATACACAAGGAGCAAGTGCGGAGGACTACTTATACTTAGATTGTGATCTGCTTCAAAATCTACAAAAATCGCATGAGATATCTTAACATTGCCGCTTGTCAAAAATTATCATTAATAGATGGTCGTTCTGATTTTTTGAATATACAGAAAACAGGTATTGGCAATCATAAAACATCTTCTTTTCAATTTTAATGTAAGATCTCGCCACAAAAAACACATTTAAAACACGAATATAGTGTACAGGATAACAACAGTCGTACATTGTTTGGAAATCGAAGGTTTATTATACTGACTTAAGAAACGGTCAATTTTAATATTAAACTTCATATCAATTCCTCAGATTCGTATTACCTGACATATTCTTACAAGCTGCTTTCCATTTATTATAGGTAATGTTTCTTACAATAGTCAAACAGACGGTAACCAAAGGTTCAAAAGACAAACATTTAGATATGCCATAGAAATATTTCTAGTCATAGATTACTCAGTTTTTAAATTGTAAGTATTTATGAGAGTATATAAAAAGTAAGTTTGCTATATATTTGTTAAAAATATCATTAACAGACATTGAATTCCGTTCTCAATTTTAATTTTATTTTTTTTCTATGTGAGCTAAACGTTCCTTTATTTATACGGTTATATGAATGATAATTGAAACAGTAAAATGCGTCGGAGAGACAACTCGACCAAAGAGCAAAAAAAAAAAACCAAGGCAACCTAGTTCCTCAACACAGCGCGAAAATCACACTCCTGGATGCAGACTGCAGCTGGCCCATAAACTACAAATTATATGACATTGTAAAGTTGTTCCATCATTGCTCATGGTATTTTGAGCATGAAAACTGTTTTTGTTTTTCTGCATTCAGCAGTTTCTTCATGGTCTTGTATATTAACAGATTACATCTGAAATCATCTAAATTAAGAATAGATATTAAAATAAAACTGTGGAACTATTAGGGATATAGTTATGTGCTTTTTTCCTTTTTTTTCCTTCTTATTTTGTTTTATTGGATGTCAATGATAGATCTTTGATAGATTACTCTATATAAACCGTAAATGCATGTCACACCGAAATATCGCTACACGGGATTGAATCATATGACATTCGACAGGCATATCTATAATACCCCCAAAAAATTAAAAGATTAATACATGCATAAACTCAATAAATACCAGGATTGAAATTTAGTATTAACACCAGACGCGCGTTTCGTCTACAAAAGACTCATAAGTGAATTAAAAAAAACTGTTAAAAAGGCCAAATAAAGTACATTATATTGTTGAATTGTAAAACTTTTTATCATGGTTTTCTTTTTCAGTTGGATGGACGAGAGTGAACAGAATAAAACAATTACTATGGATAGAATTAACACATATTATGCATTCATGATTAATGGGGTAAGATAATAAACTAAAATGATTGGGCAGCAACCATTTTGTCTGAAAGTCTGACTGACTACCCACGAGAGAAGTCGCTTTAAAACCAAACGGGTCTTAGCTTTATAATCAAGCGATACATTGTTTTGGAACTAAACGATACTTAGATTTATAGTTTTGGGACCTTATTGGTTTGTTTGATAGTGAGATGCAACGAATTGGATAAGTTGTTTACTAGATATAAACATCAAATACAAAAACTAATGAAATAACTAATTCTTGGAGTGAAAATAGAAAAGAATTTATAACAATTAGGCAATCATCAGTTGTGGACAGAACGACAACATCGTGGCCAATAACAGGCAAACTTACCAAACCATTATAAATAAAACACATGATTTAGAATCACTTACCTTACCGAAAAAAATTAAGGCTGAATACATTGATGGTATGGGGTTATCTAACCGCCGAAGGCCGTACGATTGCCTATAATTGCTTTTAGCTTTCGTGGTTAGTTGTTTCATTAGCACATTACATCACATCTCCTCATTTTTTGTATTGATTATGTATCATATATCTACAATTTTTTAATTAACCTGATCTTTTAATGGGTGTCATTTTTGAATATTTTCTTTTATATTTCAGGTAGACATACGGTATAACAATTTACCAAAAGCACCCTTTTCAATAGGTTTGACATATATTGGTATCTATATCTCTGAGGTAAGTACAACACAATCAACTAGATACATATTATTTCACTTCTTTTGGTATAATATTTTTTGTTAAATCCAATGATATTCTTGAAAATTAGGTCACACATCTTAGAACGCATTATGTTCTTTTTCAACTTATGCGTTTATTTAGCTCATCGGTATTGATATTTTTCCCCTCTCTTTGTAAGTATACACAATACACACAAAGGATGACAATAATTAAAGATGACAAACATTTCAACAGAACACGTCAAAACACGTCAAAACTAAACTCTGCTTGAAAATAATATGTGTATACACGAAGACAGCAACACCAAACAGCACATGGTCCAACTTTGTATTAAATGTCTTGAGTTTCAAACAGTTTTACGCGAGAACAAACTTCCCCTTTTGCCTTTACAATATTTTTTAAATGTTTCATAAAATAAATCTTAATTAGCAGTGGCGGATCCAGCCATTTAAAAAAGGGGGGGGTCCCAACCCAGAGTAAAGGGGGGGGGGGGGGGTTCCAACTATATGCTCCCATTCAAATACATTGATCGGCCAAAAAAAGGGGGTTCCAACCCCCGGATCACCCCCCCCCCCCCCCCTTGGGATCCGCCACTGCTTAATTAGTTATCTATATTTTAACAAGACTCAAAGTGATTCATACTGGACAGAAAACAGAAAGATAACCCAGCCTTCAGGTGAAACTAGAATAGACCCTGATACAACATTAGCAATATTCAGCAACTGGGTTCAACATAATTCAAAGTCATTTTCAAATCCAGATCATACCATGTTGTTTACAAAGTAAGTCAATTTAGTAAAGAAACACATTGAATATTAGGTTTTTTTGTCTTGATCAGCATGCATGAAACATCGGTATTAACAGGTGTAAATGAACTGCATGTCAACACGGACTATATTAAAAAGAAGATGTGGTATGATTGTCAATGAGACAACTTTCAAACAAGAGACCAAAATAACACAGAAATTAACAACTATAGGACAACGCACAGCCTTCAACAATGAGCAAAGCCCAAACCACATAGTCAGCTATAAAAGGCACCGACATGTTTATGTTTATTAGTTTCTTCGGATGATGTATGTTTGCACACAAATAACAAAATATTATCTATAAAAACATGAACACTGAAGTCAATGAAGAGAAGCCTAACAATTTTTAGGGGAAAAAGATTTCAGTAAGGGACAAAGCAGTTGATAACAGGCGTACTGTACCGGTGGTAAACGCAAATACATTAGTATTTCTAGAGAGGGATATATTTTCTAAGCATTTTTTATGCGTCTTCGAAACATCAAAATAACTTTTGGAGATTGGCGAATCGGCCTCTTTAAAAAAATAATACAAGAATACAGACCTCCAAGATATATTTAAAAAGGGGCAGTTCAAAAACCATGACACAATCAAACGCTCAACAATATAAAACAACAGAACGAATGGAAAACAACTGTCATATTCCTGACTTGGTACAGGCATTACTTACAATTTCGTTGTATCAAGTACAAAACGACTCAAATAAAAGATAAAAGTATTATATAAGAGATGTTAGACTAAGAAAAAACAGTTTCACTAAAAGTGTTACAAAAAGATCAACATTATAAAAGATAAAAAGCTTCTTTTAGTCTATATTTTCTACGTCAGACTGAATGACAAGAAATATCACCATGTCGTAGGTATTTTATATAATAATTGTTACTGTACTTAAAACTAGTGTAAATAATTTCATGAAATCAGATGCTCTAAAAATTAATATTAAAGTTTTGATTAAACACTTATTAGGTATCAACTTGTGCGAGGTGGGTCAACTAGTGCCAATGGTAAGTATTTTTAGTGTTTCAAAAAATATCTGTGCTATATTGATAGTTTTCCGAATTCAGAAAATTACTTGATAGACGTTCCAAAACGTCTACGTTTTCTTGAATAAAAGGCAATCGAAATCAGCACGTGTGTTTAGCACTTCGAAATATTTACAACAGATAAAAAAGATTGTAATAAAAAATGTACTACACCTTCAAATTTATCTGACATGCATTTTTTACAATTCATATAAAAAGAAAATTCCCAAAATACCAAACTCCGAGGAAAATTAAAAACGGAGAGTTCATAATCAAATGAGAAAATCAAAATTTCAAACACATCAACGAATTGATAACAACTGTCATATTCATAATACGGGGCGCCGAATGGGACTCTTGTGGTTTTGTAATCAAAATTCAATTTTGTACGGACAAAAGTGACTTTTGTTCAACAAAAATAAGTTCAGTTTAACAAAATTTGTATCATACTACAAATTTAAAATTTTGTCATACAAAATTATCTATCAGCGGACAAAAGTCACTTTTGTCATGACAAAATTCATTTTTGTTACACAGACTTGAATTTTGTTACCTAATTTGAAAATTGGGCGACAAAAGTCAATTTTGTATTCAAATTAGTTTATTTGGTTTCTGTGAACTAATTTGCATACAAAATCGACTTTTGTTACACAAAATTGACAAAAATGAATTTTGTCTCAACAAAATTGACAAAATTGACTTTTGTCTCAACAAAATTGACAAAATTGAATTTTGTCTCAACAAAATTGACAAAATTGACTTTTGTCTCAACAAAATTGACAAAATTGATTTTTGTCTCACGAAAGTCAATTTTGTCTCACGAAAGTCAATTTTGTCTCATAAAAGTCAATTTTGTTGTTACAAAATTGAATTTTGTCGTCACAAAAATGAATTTTGTCGTCACAAAATTGACTTTTGTCTCAACAAAATTGACAAAATTGACTTTTCTCTCAACAAAATTAACAAACTTGACTTTTGTCTCAACAAAATTAACAAAATTGACTTTTGTCTCAACAAAATTAACAAAATTGACTTTTGTCTCAACAAAATTGATTTTTGTCTCAACAAAATTGATTTCTGTCTCAACAAAATTGACAGAATTTACTTTTGTCTCAACAAAATTAACAAAATTGACTTTTGTCTCAACAAAATTGACAAAATTGAATTTTGTCTCACAAAAGTCAATTTTGTCTCACAAAAGTCAATTTTGTCTCACAAAAGTCAATTTTGTCTCACAAAAGTTAATTTTGTCTCACAAAAGTCAATTTTGTCTCACAAAATTGAATCCTACCTCACACAATTGACTTTTGTGATTTAATTTCCATATCAGGTAACAAAAGTCAATTTTGTATGCAAATATAAGTCTTATATTTGCATACCTTTTAGACAAATTTGACTTTTGTCATGACAAATATGAATTTTGTCTACAAAAATGAATTTTGTCATGACAAAAATGAATTTTGTCTACACAAATGAATTTTGTCATCACAAAATTGAAGTTCTCACAAAACAAGTCTGTAGCACATAGTTTTGTAAGACAAAAATGATTTTGTTATGACAGAATTGAATTTTGTACAAAACCACAAGAGTCCCATTCGGCGCCCCGTACATAACGATAATATGTTAAAACGTACATTACGAAATAAGAATATATAATGTTATCTTCCGACTCTTGAAATGTGTTTCTTTATATTAACTGCAAGTAAAGTGTAGCTTGGTGCATTGTGTTGGTTGTACATAAAACCAATCTTTTATGTGTGACAATGCCATATTGCAATTACAGGCGTTGCCTATCTTGGTGCAATGTGTTTCCCATTAGGTCAGTCTCTCGTGTGTGACAATGCCTTATTTCAATTACAGGAGTTGCCTATCTTGGTGCAATGTGTTTCCCATTAAATCAGTCTCTAGTGCGTGACAATGTATTATTTCAATTACAAGAATTGGCTATCTTTGTGCAATGTGTTTCCCATTAGGTCAGTCTCACGTGCGCGACAATGCCTTATTTCAATTACAGGAGTTGCCTATTTCGGTGCAATGTGTTCCCCATTAGGTCAATCTCACGTGCGTGACATTGCATTATTTCAATTACAGGGTTTGCCTATCTTGGTGCAATGTGTTTCCCATGCATTAAGTCAGTCTCTCGTGTGTGACAATGCCTTATTTCAATTACAGGGTTTGCCTATCTTGGTGCAATGTGTTCCCCATTAGGTCAGTCTCACGTGCGTGACAATGCCTTATTTCAATTACAGGAGTTGCCTATCTTGGTGCAATGTGTTTCCCATTAAGTCAGTCTCTAGTGCGTGACAATGTATTATTTCAATTACAAGAATTGGCTATCTTTGTGCAATGTGTTTCCCATTAGGTCAGTCTCACGTGTGTGACAATGCCTTATTTCAATTACAGGGTTTGCCTATCTTGGTGCAATGTGTTTCCCATTAAGTCAGTCTCTCGTGTGTGACAATGCCTTATTTCAATTACAGGAGTTGCCTATCTTGGTGCAATGTGTTTCCCATTAGGTCAGTCTATCGTATGTGACAATGCCTTATTTCAATTACAGGAGTTGCCTATCTTGGTGCAATGTGTTTCCCATTAGGTCAGTCTCTCGTGTGTGACAATGCCTTATTTCAATTACAGGGTTTGCCTATCTTGGTGCAATGTGTTTCCCATTAAGTCAGTCTCTCGTGTGTGACAATGCCTTATTGCAATTACAGGAGTTGCATATCTTGGTGCAATGTGTTCCCCATTAAGTCAGTCTCTCGTGCGTGACAATGCCTTATTTCAATTACAGGAGTTGGCTATCTTTGTGCAATGTATTTCCCATTAGGTCAGTCTCTCGTGTGTGATAATGTCTTATTTCAATTACAGGAGTTGCCTATCTTGGTGCAATGTGTTCCCCATTAGGTCAGTCTCACGGGCGTGACAATGCCTTATTTCAATTACAGGGTTTGCCTATCTTGGTGCAATGTGTTCCCCATTAAGTCAGTCTCTCTTGTGTGACAATGCCTTATTTCAATCACAGGAGTTGCCTATCTTGGTACAATGTGTTTCCTTTTAAGTCAGTCTCTCGTGTGTGACAATGCCTTATTTCAATTACAGGGTTTGCCTATCTTGGTGCAATGTGTTCCCCATTAGGGCAGTCTTTCGTGTGTAACAATGCCTTATTTCAATTACAGGGTTTGCCTATCTTGGTGCAATGTGTCCCCAATTAGGTCAGTCTCTCGTGTGTGACAATGCCTTATTTCAATTACAGGGTTTGCCTATCTTGGTGCAATGTGTTCCCCATTAAGTCAGTCTCTCGTGTGTTACAATGCCTTATTTCAATTACAGGAGTTGCATATCTTGGTGCAATGTGTTCCCCATTAAGTCAGTCTCTCGTGTGTGACAATGCCTTATTTCAATTACAGGAGTTGCATATCTCGGTGCAATGTGTTCCCCATTAGGTCAGTCTCACGTGCGTGACAATGCCTTATTTCAATTACAGGGTTTGCCTATCTTGGTGCAATGTGTTTCCCATTAAGTCAGTCTCTCATGTGTGACAATGAATTATTTCAATTACAGGAGTTGCCTATCTTGGTGTAATGTGTTCTCCATTAGTTCAGTCTCTCGTGCGTGACAATGCCTTATTTCAATTACAGGAGTTGCCTATCTTGGTGCAATGTGTTTCCCATTAAGTCAGTCTCTCGTGTGTGACAATGCCTTATTGCAATTACAGGAGTTGCATATCTTGGTGCAATGTGTTCCCCATTAAGTCAGTCTCTCGTGCGTGACAATGCCTTATTTCAATTACAGGAGTTGCCTATCTTGGTGCAATGTGTTTCCCATTAGGTCAGTCTCACGTGCGCGACAATGCCTTATTTCAATTACAGGAGTTGCCTATCTCGGTGCAATGTGTTTCCCCATTAGGTCAGTCTCACGTGCGTGACAATGCCTTATTTCAATTACAGGGTTTGCCTATCTTGGTGCAATGTGTTTCCCATTAGGTCAGTCTCTCGTGTGTGACAATGCCTTATTTCAATTACAGGTTTTGCCTATCTTGGTGCAATGTGTTCCCCATTAAGTCAGTCTCTCGTGTGTGACAATGCCTTATTTCAATTACAGGAGTTGCATATCTTGGTGCAATGTGTTTCCCATTAAGTCAGTCTCTCGTGTGTGACAATGCCTTATTTCAATTACAGGAGTTGCATATCTTGGTGCAATGTGTTCCCCATTAAGTCAGTCTCTCGTGTGTGACAATGCCTTATTTCAATTACAGGAGTTGCATATCTTGGTGCAATGTGTTCCCCATTAAGTCAGTCTCTCGTGAATGACAATGCCTTATTTCAATTACAGGAGTTGCATATCTTGGTGCAATGTGTTTCCCCATTAGGTCAGTCTCACGTGCGTGACAATGCCTTATTTCAATTACAGGAGTTGCATATCTTGGTGCAATGTGTTTCCCATTAAGTCAGTCTCTCGTGTGTGACAATGCCTTATTTCAATTACAGGGTTTGCCTATCTTGGTGCAATGTGTTTCCCATTAAGTCAGTCTCTCGTGTGTGACAATGCCTTATTTCAATTACAGGAGTTGCCTATCTTGGTGTAATGTGTTCTCCATTAGTTCAGTCTCTCGTGCGTGACAATGCCTTATTTCAATTACAGGAGTTGCCTATCTTGGTGCAATGTGTTTCCCATTAAGTCAGTCTCTCGTGTGTGACAATGCCTTATTTCAATTACAGGAGTTGCATATCTTGGTGCAATGTGTTCCCCATTAGGACAGTCTTTCGTGTGTAACAATGCCTTATTTCAATTACAGGAGTTGCCTATCATGGTGTAATGTGTTCTCCATTAGTTCAGTCTCTCTTGCGTGACAATGCCTTATTTCAATTACAGGAGTTGTATATCTTGGTGCAATGTGTTCCCCATTAAGCCAGTCTCTATTGTATGACAATGCCTTATTTCAATTACAGGAGTTGCCTATCTTGGTACAATTTGTTCCCCATTAGGTCAGTCTCACGTGAATGACAATGCCGTATTTCAATTACAGGAGTTGCCTAGCTTGGTGTAATGTGTTCTCCATTAGGCCAGTTTCTCGTGCGTGACAATGCCTTATTTCAATTACAGGAGTTGCCTATCTTGGTGCAATGTGTTCCCCATTAAGCCAGTCTCTCGTGTGTGACAATGCCGTATTTCAATTACAGGAGTTGCCTATCTTGGTGCAATGTGTTCCCCATTAAGCCAGTCTCTCGTGTGTGACAATGCCTTATTTCAATTACAGGAGTTGCCTATCTTGTTGCAATGTGTTACCCATTAGGTCAGTCTATCGTGTGTGACAATGCCTTATTTTAATTACAGGAGTTGCCTATCTTGGTGCAATGTGTTCTCCATTAGGTCAGTCTCACGTGCGTGACAATGCCTTATTTCAATTACAGGAGTTGCCTATCTTGATGCAATGTGTTTCCCATTAAGTCAGTCTCTCGTGTGTGACAATACCGTATTTCAATAAAGGAGTTGCCTATCTTGGTGCAATGTGTTTCCAGTTAAGTCAGTCTCTCGTGTGTGACAATGCCTTATTTCAATTACAGGAGTTGCCTATCTTGGTGCAATGTGTTCCCCATTAAGCCTGTCACTCGTGTGTGACAATGCCTTATTTCAATTACAGGAGTTGCCTATCTTGGTGCAATGTGTTCCCCATTAGGTCAGTCTCTCGTGTGTGACAATGCCTTATTTCAATTACAGGAGTTGCCTATCTCGGTGCAATGTGTTTCCCATATAGTCAGTCTCTCGTGTGTGACAATGTCTTATTTCAATTACAGGAGTTGCCTATCTCGGTGCAATGTGTTCCCCATTAAGTCAGTCTCTCGTGCGCGACAATTTCAACTTCATATCACAAACTGTAGCAGCTCATGAATTAGGACATAGGTAAGTTTTGATGCAAATAATACTGTAAATCTACTGAATTTCGCGGATACTATATTTCGCGTATTGGTCGTTTCAGCCGACTTCACGACCATTTATGTTCGTGGTATTGTAATTTTCTTGATGTATTTATACTAGGGAGTCACAAGTGTTACATATTCCCGACAATTAAAATTCGAAATATGTTTCTTGTCGCGAAAATAGATCGTTTGCAAAAATAAATACCAAATAATACCCACCAGTGATGTTATTGCCTTTGATGTTTACCAGTATCACATATATGTAGCTTCAATTCCCTAGGAAAAAAGTATAAGAGATAAAGGCAACAGTAGAATACTTCTGTTCAAAAGTTATAATTCGATTGAGAGAAAACAAATCCGGATAACAGACTAAAACCAAGGGAAACACATATCCTATGAGAGATAAACAACGAAACAACAGAAACAGTGAAGATCAACTAAAAACCAAAACGACAAGTTTCTCAATAGTAACACATACATGTTGTTTCAATTTATTAGATTTTTTTTTATCATACTCGGAGATCCTATCCTTACGACACTTTTCTCATAAAGTTTTCATTTTCCCACACACTTTGAATGCACACCTCCTTCAAATCGGCCCTCTGCTATGTCGCTAACGCCAACTTTGCATTTCCGCTTTACACTTTGTCCGCTATTTAACCGGATATGACACGTTAATCAAAGTAAAATACCAAAGTTTAAAGACAATTCAAAGTAGAAAGTCAAATGGGAAAATCAAAATCAAAAGTTCAACCTAATCAAACGAATGGAAAAACAACTTTCATAAACCTGACTTAGTACAGACATTGCGTTAAGTAGAACACGGGGTATTAAATCTGAGCATTGAAAATAAAAGCTTACTCATTTTTGAAAGTGTGTTTATTCGAAAGTCTTATTATTCAATAGGAGAATTAACAAAAGGGTAATACGAAACAAATCTGGTTTTATTGTTATATCATAGTTTGTTTCTGTGTGCATAACATTTTTACGTTGTGTTTCCGTTGTGTCGTTTGTTTTCTCCTATTTTTGAGTGTGAATTCACATTACTATAAGACGTGTCACGGTACTTTTCTATCCCAAATTCATGTATTTGGTTTTGATGTTATATTGATTATTCTCATCGGATTTTGTCTAATGCTTAGTCCGTTGCTGTGTGTGTTACATTTTTATGTTGGGTCGTTGTTCTCCTCTAATATTTAATGCGTTTCCCTCAGTTTTAGTTTGTTGCCCCGATTTAGTTTTTTGTCCATAGATTTATTAGATATGATATGAACAGCGGTATACTACTGTTGCCTTTATTTAATATGGAAAACAATATATGTATATCAATTAAAACAAATGATACCATTCAGAGGTAGCCGAAGTGTCCGATTATATATATTTATATTGTTTCAAATATTTCTTACTTCAACTGTCTTTTGACTACATCTGTCTGTGTATCCATTTTTCATCTGATGACTTGTATTAAAATTTAACTAACTGTTTTTAAATAATCAACCTTTCCAAAAAAATTCAATTCAAAATGAGTCAGCTTTTGTTTCCAATGCCCTCTTTATAACTTATTTGATAAAATACATCTTTGTCATATACATTTACAAAATTTCATATTTAGTCTTGGTGCTATTCATGATGGGGATCAAAATGTGTGCAATAAAAGTGCTGCCTTCATCATGTCCGCTACAGGAAGTGCTAAGCTTGGTGATACAGCCCGACATCCATGGATTTTCTCATCTTGCTCTGTTGCAGAGATACAGACAGTGATGGAGAAACTCAATAGGTAAGATAGAGGAAACACGTGGTCGAAGGTAATCATAGTGGACACATCATCTAAATACTACCTCCATATAATAGTTGTTATTTTTGTATTTATGGAAATTTGTTTGCAAGGAATGTCAGCTAATGCACTCTACAATTAAATGCCCTTTCAAAACAATACATGTGCAATCGTCTCTGTACCGGTTCTATAGTTTTGATTAAGGGTTTGATGCATATATATACGTAAAAGTAGTATACAGGTTAATAATAGCTTTCATTTCAATTTTGTCTGAACGAAGCCAAACTAAATTTTAACAGTTCTCATAATAACTTATTACTTTTAAAGGTTTAAAAACATTTTATTGGTGACTTTGCTTTTCATGCTTTACTTTCTGTATTATATATTCCCCTTCTAGACCAGTCATTCTACTTTCGTTTTCATTCTGTTGTACCCCTTTGAACAGATCTGATACCTTCACCTTATCTACATTGTATCCCCCTTTCTATACTTGTCCAATTGAATAACATTAACTTCCTATTCATTTAAATCACACCACATCATGAGGATCTTCAATTTCGTATTTTTGATATCTTTTGAATGCGTACATATGCATTAAGGATGCTGTACGAGTATGCACGGATTAATAACACAAAACCACAAACATCCTACGAAAGAAGATACTTTATTTGAGAGTGTTGGAAATCTGTTGCCAGTTGTGCGCAGTTGAAAAGACGATAGTATTAAATGTTAAATGTAAAATCGAGGAATCTGTATAAAAAGTAAATGAAAAATATCGTTGGAATTATTGCTCAAAGTTAAGACCTACTGACCATCCTGAATATGTTTGAGATAATTATCGACTTAACATTGACTTCTTGAATAATTGCTAGAACGGTAAGTGAATATCCTTCTGAGAAATAGCCTTAAGGAGGCTCGCGGGTATAAGATTTTCAGAAAAAAAATTAAACATTAGTTTTTCATTACAAGTTTTATGTATTACCTTAAGTAGTTGTTACTTTATAATATGGTACTAAAATCATTCCAAAAAATCAATTCGTGTTGGACCCAGGTGACTTTTTAAATGTTAATATCATTGAAAAATCTCAAAATTATCTCCCTTTGGTGCAAAAATGCATTTTTTTACATTAAAATTGAAATATCTTTTTTTAACTCATCGGTGACTTATATTTTTCATTGTTGTTTTCGAATAAGCTGTACATAAACTAAATAATCATAAAATTTAAGCGATGTCTGTAATTTAGTTCTTTTTTTTCTTTCAAAGGCAGATTGTGAGCGTAAATGAACGGTGACCCCATTTTTTTAATTTAATTAAGATATAAGATAAATTTCATTTATAGAAAAATAAAGAGAAATCCTATATTAAATAAAAAGTTTGATTTAGACCCGCGAGCCCCCTTTAATTGAATCTTTTAAAGTAGTATAGGGTGTATTTTAAAAGATATATACTTCGCAGAACTGTTCCTTATTCCGAACTTTTTCAAAATATAATAAAAACTAAAGTTTAGACTGTAAATGTAAATTTATGCAGAATAGACAAGTTGATTTTGTATAAAGTATTTAACTTCTATTCTATATTGTACTCCACAAAGGAACAGTAAATAATCTAGACAAACAATGACGGTTACTTGTTTGCAAACCACCTAATATTTAAATCAATATTGTCTCACATTGTGCAAATGTTATATGTTTATTTATTACACCCATATACGTTGCATATACTCAATTATATTCTAATTCGCCAGCTCAAACGAATATAAATTATTTAATAAATAAAACAACACATATATAGGATAAGTGTGCCTACAGCTGTAGCAGCCTTTCGATAAGTGTGCCTACAGCTGTAGCAGCCTTTAATATTAACTTTACATTCAATATAATTCTCAAACTAAAGTCCTTCACTATAATTCAGGCACACTACCAATCCAATCATACAATAGCACAGTAATATACAGTTACACAATCAAAAACTATCTACAAAAGAGGAAAAATTCATATTAATATAATGTAACATATGATGCATATACTCCCATTAACGATAACCATCTCATAAAAGGGTGGGTGGGTGGGTAAACATAATAACGAATGCTGCTACTTTGAACTATAGGCAAACTTCGAATAACTTTATTTTCTCAAACTAACCCCTTAAGTAATACTTAATCATGCTTTTCACGAAGATCATGAGGGCATATACCCGTAAAACCGGCACTACAAGTATATGCCATCCAATCAAATTGAACGTAAACACACACCATGTGCTAGATATAAACACACACACGTGTTTATAGTAAACAATCGCTTGACCGTTACAACGTCATGTGACCAATAACTTTAATAAATATATCTACATTCACCAATTTTTCATGTTAATTTATCTGTTTACATGTCAAATAAAACTCATCATATTCAAACGGAACGTGTACACTTTGTTTATATAGTGTTGTTATTTCGTGTTTGTGACTTTACATTATCTGACGCCCAACACGCGAAACTAGGAATGTGTTTTTCTTTTCTTTTTGTGTTTTGTATATGTTTGTTTGTCTTGATATTGTAACACAGTGATGACTGATGTAACTATATTTTGACTACTTTACCGATTATGTAAACGGAATTTGATGCGACTGTCATAAACGTGAGAGGTTCAGCGCTATAAAACCAGGTTCAATCCACCATTTTCTAAATTTGAAAATGCCTGTACCAAGTCAGAAATTTGACAGTTGTTTTCCATTCGTGTTATGTATTTTATCCTTTGATTGTTCCTTTTGATTATGGACTTTCTATTTTGAATTTTCCTCAGAGTTTATTATTTTTGTGATTTTACATTTTACCTAGATTTTCATAATTGAATCCTCTTTATGTAAAATAATAAGATAAGGCAATAATATCAGATCTTCTGATCTTTTCATGAATTATGTAATATTATGATTATTAAACTGACAATGTGTCTAATAACCATTTCTACCATTTTTCTATATTTTAGTCAAGGACCAAATTGTTTGCTGTCCACCACTTCTACGACAGTTTTAGATATATACCAGTACATGTCAGACCCTATAGGACAAGATTTTACCATAGATAAACAGTGTCAGCTCATATTTGGGCCAACGTCATATGCTAGCAGGGTAATGTTTTAAATAACAAAATTATCTATTCAGTAACAAAGATTAAATGTTTTTTTACATTTGAAAATGCCTGTACCAAGTCAGGAATATGACAGTTGTTGGCCTTTCGTTTTTGATGTGTTTTGTCATTTGATTTTGCCATGTCATTAGAGACTTTCCAATTTAACTAGCATCTGAGTTCAGTATTTTTGTGATTTTACTTTTTCATATTACAGAATTGGCGATTTAAAAGTATGACCCTATAAATATATATATATGTAGGACTCTAAAGTGCGATGGGAACGCTCAGATACGATGGTCACGCTAAAGTGCGATGGTCTACGCTAAAGTCCGATGCCTCCATACGCTAAAGTGCGATGGTCCGCAAAAGTATAGACGTACGAAACGACGTTTTCAAGCGTAAATCATATATCATAAAAACATTAGTGTGTACTTTGTAGTAAAATATAACATGTATTAATAATCGCTACGAAAAAGGGGGAAAGCTCGAACAAAAACCCCTTTCTCACGCATTTAAATTAATTTGAAAGCTTGTACAAATAAATTTTATTTATTTCGACATTGACCGAATTTTGTATTTGCAACTGAGAAGAGGATGCGTTTACATTAATAGGCTGTGTAAACGGCATGCTACATCAATTATCCAATACGCCCCTCGTCCTGAACATGCATGAAATATTTGCCACTGGACGCCCAAATTGTTAAAAATTAGTTTTAAGGAAATATAGTATTTTGAGACACCTAAATAACCTTTTTAGCAATGATTACTAGGTCAGTCTTCTAAATTTAGAAACAGTCACATAAGACTAACGGTAAATTAAAAGCCTATCGCATTATATTTTATATCATAGCAAACTAGATTTTGCAAAAAGACTTGTATTTAACAATAGTGCCCTTGAACCTTCTCTTTTGTTCCATCGCACTTTAGCAAACAAACAACCATCGTACTTTAGCGTGAGACACCATCGTACTTTAGCGTAGACCATCGCACTTTAGCGTGACCATCGCACTTTAGAGTAACATCGCACTTTAGAGTCCTACATATATATTGAAGAACCGTACACGTTTATCTTTAGAAATACCTTAGCTGTATTTATTAAAACACTTGGTAATTTTTAATCTCCGACACTCTTCAAATGCGTACTTTATTTTTTTATTTTTTATTTTTTTGAGTGTCACTTTATAATCTTTCGAAGACAAAAAGCACGTCTGGCGTGCAAATATTTAATTGTGGTATAGATAATTAGATGTTTTCAAGAAGAATTATCATGCAGAACATAAAACTAACAAACGCCCGACTAAGAGGCGAAAGCACCATAGCTCAAAACTTAAAAAGACAAATAAATTAACAACAGTAAACAAAACACATAGCAATTAACCAGTTACCACTCCTCAATGATGCAAGCTTGAAAGTAACACATCAGAAGCACGTTTAATATACATATTAGGTGGTCTGAATGGGTAGGCATATCCTGCTACACATGCGGTAACTATCGAGCATGGTGAGTACACATGCGGTGTTAAATCTCATTCGGTGTTGTAACAATCGAGGAAACTAGGAGGGGGAATTCAAGATCGTGACGGTAATACTTACAAAGTGATGACTTGAACTTACCATAAAAACCTTGCTTTAAAAACTGCATTTTAAGCAGCAAAATTCGATTGAAGATATCTTTGTAGGAAAATCCTGGGATATCAGTTCAACTAAGAGAGATCTGTTTTAACTTGACAAATCTTCAAATAACGGAGATCGGATTTGAATGTAATCAAATTGTCAATTATATGTGTTATATAAAAAAGAAGATGCGGTATGATCTCTAATAAGACAACTCTCCAAAAGAGACCAAATGACGCAGAAATTAACAACAATAGGTCACCGTACGGTCTTCAACAATGAGCAAAGCCCATACCGCATAGTCAGCTATAAAAGGTCCCGAAATAATTTGTTTGCTCCGAATGGATTACTCATAGTATTATGTTAACATTGAAAACTGATATTACCTTAATTTTTTATTAGAAAGAAATTAGACAACGTTAAACACTTCAGAAATAAACTTATATCATACATAAAACATTTATTTTCAGGCTATATACAATAACAGTTTCGCCAATATTTGTACCGGACTATGGTGCTCAACAGGAGGAACCAGTCTATCTCTAGTTATACCGGCCGATGGAACAACGTGTGGAAATAACATGGTAATTCTAATAAAAGAGGGGACTTCGGTGGTCGAGTGGTCTTAGTAGTTACTTCTGTAATCCCTAGCCAGTCAACACTGGGCTTGTGAGTTCGGACCCCGCTCATGCGCATGTACTAGACTCCAGTCTTAATTGACTAGGATTGTCAGTTTTCCTATCGAAGGTCGGTTGTTTTCTCCGGATAATCCGGGTTCCTCCACCAATAAAAACTGACCGCGACGAAATAGCCTAAATTAAAAGTGGCGTTTAAACATCTAAAATCATGGCTAAAAAAGAAAAGACAAACAGACAAATAATAGTACACAAGACACAACATAGAAAATTAAAGACTAAGCAACACGAACCCCACCATGATAAAGTGTGTAGCTAGAAAAACTATACCTGATAAATAATTGTTGATAACTACTTATAGTTTATGTTGATATTAATTATTTCCTGTAATCTGCACTTGATATCTCAATACATGTTGTTATGATTTTGAGATCATTCCCGTTTTTTCTAGGTTTTATGTTGCTCAGTCTTATATATTTATTGGAAACGCATTGATGTGTTAATTTGTTAGTGACCCGGATTTGTTTTCGCTTTTTCGATTCATGACTATTGAACAGCGTTATACTACTGTTGCCTTTATTCATATAATATCCTGTATACAATTGGTCGTTTTCTGTTTTTGCATTTTTGCAATGTCTTGCCATTTACTTATGAATTTTTAATATCCCTTTTGTATTTTCGCCTATCTTTGAGATTAAAATTAACAGATCTTGTATGGTCAAATACTATTAAAAAATAACGACATAAAACAAAACACACATAAACACACACAAACATACATACATATACTAGTATCAAGATTTGTAAATTATTGTAATCATGTTTTTCTATTTGACAGTGGTGTGCTGGTTATTCTTGTGTAAATGATCTATCAGCTCCATCTACTATTGGTAAGATAATCGTTAAAAAGTGTTTAATCTAGGGTAATCTTCCATAAAAAGTTGTGTAACACCGTCTCCACAATTTTAAATGAAATAACAATCAAACGTTCCGAAAATACATTTAATTAAATAAAGTCAATCATTTGATGTGTTTAATAAGTTGATTCAATTTGCGATTTACAATTATATATATATATTGCCTTTTAAATAACATTATTAAAAATCTGGTTTTGAAAATAAAATTATGAATGAGTCTTTCAGAATGCATAATACAAATTTTAAATACGAATATAATGAATTGCTTTCCATGAAACATTGTAGATAGTTGTATGTTTGGTGATACCCCGTTTACTCCAATCAATGGGGAATCATGTAACTCCTATATTCATAGTCAACCATGGCAGTGCTATGTAGATAATGTGTTCAACACATGCTGTCAATCCTGTCTTAACCATAGAACCAATGATACTGGTAAGCTTTCGTTTCCCACGATTCAGTATTTCAAGTTATCATTCATGATAAGGGGATGTAGAGTAAAATAACAAAACTACCGAACTCCGTTTACAATTGAAAACGGAAAGTCCTTTATCAAATGGCAAAATTAATTTGAGTACGGTAATTTTGATTTTTTTTAACATTACAGAAAGGCATTAAAACTCAATAATTATTTCCTGTATTTATCTTTCCAGTAAGTATATTAATCCCTACAGTTTGACTAAAACGATGCAAAGTCAAAGTATCAAAGTACACTCTCAATTATTTGTATACTTTATTTGACAAAATACAAACAACAAAGAAGAATACTGATATTGAAACATCCGGTTGAATTTATATAGGTGACATTAGGTTACCAAAGTTGAATCTCGTTAATCGTTAAAAAAGGTACCAAAACAAACCTCACGGATGTGAATAAACCCCAAAAGTACCGAAAACGATTGAGTCAACAGGATAATAGTCTATTGTTATGCGTGCATCTTCTGCCTTTCTAATCAACTCAAAATGTCGCAATCAGTTTTATTGGTCTAGCAGGTTTTACCGACCAGTTGCCATTTTTTTTAAATAGTGAACGTTTCACGCATGTAATTTCGATAGCATCAGTAGTTCTGTATAACTAATTAAAAGAGATTGAAATAACAGCAATAAAAATAGAAACTGAAGCACAGTTCACAGACACCAGATTGTTTAAAATATAAATGAAGCTGGTTCCGTAGGCTAATATACAGATACGTTATTCAAATGTTTTATTATTCTTAATGGAAAATAATATGTTTCTTATAAGTGGTTATAATACCAATAGCACTAAATATATATTTTTATTGTTTTGTATTTTTTAAATTCATATGAAATGTTTACTTTTTAGCCTGCATTTTTGGTGATATTGGTGACTGTTCAACACTAAGTCCAAGGGACTGTTATACTACTGCCTTGGAACACCAATGCTGTAGATTTTGCCAACAACATAAAACAAACATCCCTGGTAAATATTTTTCATTGTTACATTTTAAATTGATACATCAATTTTATTAAGAGCTGATATTAGAGGTATTTATTAAAAAAATATATAGCTTTTTGTAGTTAAAGCAAAAAAATTAATAAAGAAGAATAGCAACCAATTGAATTGAAAGACATTAAATCGTTATGAAATTAAATCAACCTGATACTGTTATCTAAGGATGGAATGGTACAGAAAAACATTGTGGTAAAACAACGAAATCATACTAAAACAAAAACGTGTGTTCCAACGGCGGAATCGAACAAATTCCCGTATTTTTAAGATCTTGAAATACAATTTACGCAGTACTTGTTATGTGCAGCCCTCTTTGGAAATTATCTTTCATGTATTTGCTCAATTGTAGATTGTAGATTCGGAGACAAAACTTCAGGTTGTATGGGAACGTTATGTCCATATTATGTTAATCCTGAATGGTGTTGTCAGACATGTCACAATCATTTTTTTCCTACGACTGTTGCAACAACAAATATAGGTTGGTTCAATGTCATTGGTTATACACAAACCATCGACTTCAATGTATGCGGTTGTACAAATACCATTTATGCACATACAATGGGGTCATTTCTTAATTTTTGAAAAATGCAATATGCTTAGACTATCATTTTGCTTTTCAAACCATTATTGTTATACATATATTCAGTACATGCTTTTTCATGACAGCAATTAAATCAGAAAGAAATAATATGTTGTGGTGCATTGCAAATGATCCTCAATGCTCTTCAACTTTGTACTTGTTTGGCTTTATAAATATTTTGATATGAGCGTCACTGATGAGTCTTATGTAGACGAAACGCGCGTCTGGCGTACTAAATTATAATGCTGGTATCTTTTGTAACTATTTAAACCACTGGGTCGATGCCACTGCTGGTGGACGTTTCGTCCCCGAGGGTATCACCAGCCCAGTAGTCAACACTTCGGTGTCGACATGAATATCAATAATGTGGTCATTTTTATAAATTTCCTGTTTACAAAACTTTGAATTTTCGAAAACTAAGGATTTTCTTAGCCCAGGCATAGATTACCTTAGCTGTATTTGGCACAACTTTTTGGAATTTTGGATCCTCAATGCTCTTCAACTTTGTACTTGTTTGGCTTTAAAAACATTTTGATATGAGCGTCACTGATGAGTCTTATGTAGACGAAACGCGCGTCTGGCGTACTAAATTATAATCCTGGTACCTTTAATAACTATATTATCTAAAGAACCCATATTAAAACTTGTGAACAAATATGTATCGTTCAAATGGTGCTTCATATGTTTATTAGAAAGCTCTGTATGCATTAAATGTTTATAATTGCTCTTACAACGACAGAATAGAAGTACGATTCAAAAATCCATGTCGTGTTTAAACCATGCGTCACATTTATTTATTCCCCTCTCAAATCAGTAAAATATGTTTTAGGCTCTTCATAAAATTGCTAATTTTTTGCTAAACAACATTTATTTTACAATTGGTCTAAACTATTTATACATATACTTCACATTTTCATTAGTTGTGGTAGAACATGAAGCATTGGTTATCATTACAAATATTTGCAATCAAATGTCATTTTATCATTTAGTAATGTCTGGATGTTAAATGTTAAAGGCATAGAACCATTTCGTAAATGCATTCAAAACCCAGTTATCAAGTTTTGAGACTATAATAACCAACAAAAGACGTATCTAGTAACATGAACTGCACAAATGTATAGTGCATAGTAAACCGAATCCGGAAAAGGTATCCAATCTTGACGTGCAATTGTCAACAATAGTCAGCTGTTTATACGCTTTTCTAGTTTTCTCTAGTTCTTATAATCTTCTTTCGTCTATAAAAGATGTCAATTTACTAAACAGGAAATATCTGTAAAAACACAAAATTATAAAAAATAAAATGAAAAAAACCATATAGTAAAAATATAAATTAAGACAACCACTGAAGAGAACCTGATAGGTGAGATTATGTGTTATTAGGAATACAAGTAATTAAAAGCTATTCATAATGTTTAATATGCATTTATATTTCAAATTATTTTGACATTCATCATGCCGTCATTACTTTAATTGTACTTACGTACATATTAAAATAAATTAAAATTAAAAAAAAGAAATCTCATTGAATACTTTTTTGTTTGACAGCAAAAAACATAGTTTTATATATGCGTTATACTATCTTTTAAGCTTGTTTATATGGAGACCTATGGCAAGGCTGTATGGAAAACCTTTGTCCATATTATGTTAATCCTCAAGGTTGTTGTCACACATGTAGACAATATATTGCAAATCGTAATGTGACTACTACAACACCAACAACAACATCGACAACTACAACTCCGACAACAACAACTTCTACAACTACAACTCAGAGGACTACAACACCAACAACTACAACTTCAACAACAACTTCGACAACAGCATCAACAACTTCGACCACTACAACTCCGACGACAACACAGACGACTTCAACTACAACCACAACAACACCGATAAATCCGACGACTACACTGACAACTACAACTACAACTCCGACTACAACTTCTACAACTACAACTCAGAGGACTACAACACCGACAACTACAACCCCAACGAAAACAACACCGATAACTACACCTCCGACAACAACACCGACGAGTGCAATAACTTCTACTACAACTTCGACTACAAAAACACCAACGACAACAACAGCTTCGACAACAATACAGAAAACTACAGCTCTAGCAACAACAACACCGACGACTACAACTTCGACAACTTCTACAACTACTACGACAACAACACCGTCAACTACATCTTCGACGACAACAACATCGACAACTACGACTTCTACTCAGAACCAACTATCAAAAATACAACTTTTTCTTCATTTACTGAAGCCACAACGAAATCTACTACAACTTCAGAAAGCCTTTCACCTGCTTCTCTAGAATCCGATACTAAAGGTAAACACAGAGAATATTCTACATATCTTTTTCTTATATTTAACAGATATTAAATATTCTGTTAATGTCGGACAAGTTTCCATTTTTTTGTATGCGCCTAGACACTGATTAGCAAATCTTGGAACAGTAATGTACCGATTTCAAGTAAAATAATATTTTTGGTGCAGTCTTGGTTTATCTTCCTCTTTTAAAATCTGTTTCATATCAGTCTTGGTGTATTAAAAAGATATCTAATAATAAAAACACCTGAATTATATGTAAGCATTATCAATTTATTCATGAGGCTTTTTTATTTGATTAAAAACTCATGCTGCCACATATGTAAATGGTTACTAAATTTTACTGAATCATCACTTTTTGGAGAAGCATATGTAGTTCATGTAATATGATGTTTTAAAACTAAATTTCTATTCCAATATTTTCTAATTTATCATTCATGAGGTTCAAAAGAGTTTTAGATCACGTATAAGCACTTCTGTAAACATTCTCTTATTGTAGAATAAAATCTGTCATTAGAAATTACTATGCTATTAATAACAAACTAGTGTAACGTGAAACTTATGGTCTATATTTTGCTTTAACAGTTAAGATTAAATTAATTAACTACCTTGTTAATGTTAAATAGTATAATTACCCTTATCTATATATTTTGTAGACAAATGGATGATACCGGTTATTTCGGTTCTGGGTGGAATTTGTCTTTTACTGTGCATCATTGTTCTGATATTATTTCAATATAGACGCAGAAATGGTAGACAAAAGGTAGGAATTATAAATTAGAAATGAACATCACTCTGATTTGTCTTCGATTAACGTGACCAAAGTTTAATTTATTAAATGCATTAAACGCCTATTTGTTTATAAAAGAGGGACGAAAGAAACCAAGTTCTACTAGTTTTCATGCTGTAAGGCTACCGGACTGTGTCGTTGTTCTCCTCTTATATTTATGCGTTTCCGTCAGTTTTAGTTTGTTACCTCGATTTTGTTTTTTGTCCATGGATTTATGAGTTTGAACAGCGGTATACTACTGTTGCCTTTATTTATCACCACCGGACCGAAATCTCTGCTGGTGGACAATCTGTCCCCGAGGATTCTAAAGTATATAAATTATATTTTGAAATATTGTATATCTATTTTATAGATATCGGTTGCTAAGGGTCCGAAGAAACTACAAAGGTACTCTCTTAAGCTTTCCTCCTTAAGAAAATAAAGTATAAAGGGAGAAGTATTTTTAAATGTTGCTTTATTTGCAAGAATATCAGACAAACGTAAATTGAACGACCCTAAAATTGTACATAATACACTATCCAAAGTGCAAAAAAATCCATTAGGGAAGAAATTTCAACTTGATGTAGTATTAAAAATTGATAAATCAGATATTTCGGTTTAAACCACCATAAAAGCAAATTAGTATACGTTTTGGTCATGAGTTAATAGTTTGATGCCTTTAACCGTTTTAACTCTCCATATTTTCAATATGAATGTTTTGGTTTTGTTCAATACATAGTTGTCTTGGGATATGTGCAATGTTTATAGTCTTTAGCTAAAGTGCAAAAAAAGGAGAGGAAATGAACAAAATGCCAAAAAACAATTTATTTTTGTTTAATAAAGTGTTATACTGGGACGTAATTCGAATTTCGCGTAAAATAGCAAATGCTGAGAAACTTCTATGAGTGGCCAGCTACTCAATTTGCTGGTAACCGCTGAAGTAATTCTAGTAGCCATTACTTTTGGTATATTTTGGCATTCCTAAAAATTAAAGAGCTTGCTTACAAATTATTATTAGACGAAGAATTTTAAAGCCAAATACATTTCCCTAACGGAAATATTTCTGAGTTATCTAATCATCATGCAAACAAAAATGTTTAATCTTAAACTTTCAATACATGTAACACTATGTCAGATAGCAATAAATGAACAATATAAAATTTTCCAATTTGTCATTGATCGTCATATTAATTGCATAAGCACTTCATTAAGTACATAACTATTTAACAATAGTTCATAACAAATGAATGTTTCGCTAATATTTGTATGAAATTAAAACTAAACACTGAAAACTGAAGTCTAACCGATTCGAGTCTAAAGTGATATTAAAAAGTAAAATCACAAAAATACTGAACTTGGAGGAAAATCAATTCGGAAAGTCCATAATCACATGGCAAAATCAAATAACAAAACGCATCAAAAACGAATGGACAAGAACTGTCATATTCCTGACTTGGTACAGGCATTTCAAATGTAGAAAATGGGCTTACATGTTTAACGAGTATTATATTAAATGTTAACTGGTGACTTAATATATGAATATGAGTAACCTGTTACAAATCAATAATCAGTTGAAGTAAATAGTTATTAATAAAATCAACGGTACCAAGTTTGTTGCACCAGATGCGCATTTCGACAATACATGTCTCTTCAGTGATGCTCGTGGCCAAAATATTTGAAATCCAAAGCTTATATAAAAGATGAAGAGCTATAATCCAAAAGGTCCAAAAAGTATAGCCAAATCCGTGAAAGGAATCAGAGCTTTGCATGAGGGAGATACATTCCTTAATTTATAATAATTTCTAATATTTTGTAACAGCAAATTTTAATAACACAAAAAATCCGTATTTTCATGCCAGTACCGAAGTACTGGCTACTGGGCTGGTGATACCCTCGGGGACTAATAGTCCACCAACAGAGGCATCGACCCAGTGGTAGTAACAAAATAAAGGTTACAAAGAAAAACTCACTTCCCTATTTTATTGTTGCTTTAATTTGTTTCTGTCATTTCCAAAGCATAAGTATATTTTGGTAAGTAAAATTACTAACATCTTCGCTGCCGTTTATATTTTAAAATACTTGTAACACGTCTGTTTGATTTTCATTATTAAAATGTTATAATGCTAAGTGATCAATACACATTTGTACATTAAAACAGCTCATGTTCATTCGTTACCCAAAGTGAGACTCATAGAAAGCTTTCTATTTTATGTAGAAGCATGTGATACTGAGTTTCTGTTCTATGTTTTGATCTTAAATGATTGTTGTTGTTGCATGCCTAATGTTTTATAATATTCACTCTAATACGATCTTTTTCGTTTGAATGCAATAAAATATTGAAAACAACACGTTTAATAATTTCTTGCGTCCGAAGCGCTTTTCTGGATTTACCTTCATTAGGAACGCTCAAAGCCAAAAAATGGAAATACGAAGATAGATAAGTACCGAAAATCGTTGAAGAGCTATATGTCAAAAATATCTAAAATGAATAGCCAAATTCATCTAAAGCCAACTTTGCCTGAGGGAGTTGAAACCTTAGTTTCATAATAATTTCAAAATTTATTAACGAACAATTTAAGTAACGTTCGTTAAATCATGTCAGTACCGAAGCACTGACTACTGAGCTGATGATACCTTCGGGGACTGATAGTCCACCAACAGAGATATCGACATTTTGATGTAAAATATTGAAAACAATAACTGATTTGTGATATTAAATATTTGTAACGATCTGTAAACTAATTGTATAATCATCGAAACACCAACGAAGCGTCATTTAGGTACAGTGCTTCAGATTCTATTTGAGTGTTTAGAAGTTATGTTATTTCAGTGAATGTGATTGATCTATTAAAGGGGGAAGAACTTTGTTTATATGGCCAATTTTGATAAATCTTAGAATAATACAATACAAAGTGTAAATGAAAATAGTAAATGTTTCGATCAAACTAGCATTGACGGAGAAGTAAAGCAATAAAGTAAATATTGAGGTTTTATCAATAACAATAATTCGATGAATAATTAACAATACTGTAGACAACAAATAAACACGAAAATATTTGCTATATTATCCAGAAAAAAATATTGGCTATATTACCAAGAAAAAGCATTGCGCAACACGACAAATGTTAACTTCAGGAAGTAATTTTGAGTCGTCAAAAATTGTACTAACAGCTTACTTTCTTTACATCTGGTTGATTTTTTTTAATATAAAATTTAGTATTATAAAATCATCAATTTGCTTTTATTTCTGAAACCCCATTGCATATATAGATATAGGAAGATGTGGTGTGAGTGTCAATGAGACAACACTCCATCCAAATAACAATTTAAAATAAACAGCTGTGCCATGAGCGCATGATACGCGCGTCATCTTGTGTGAAAATTTTATGCAATAATCATATATTGTTTTTGAGATACGGGGGGACATATGAAACACCCCCACTTTTTTTCTTCAAAAAAATTAAATATCACTAAGATAAAATTTTGAATCAAAACCAAAAAGTATACAGATCTTTAGATTAATATAACAAAGAAATGTGTAAAGTTTTAAGCAATAATCATAAATCGTTTTTGAGATACGGCGCGACATGTAAAAAAACTCTCCCCCTTTTTTACAAAATACTAAATAACTGAAAAATAAAGTTTTGAATCATCACCAAAAAGTATACAGATGTTTAGATTAATATAACAAAGAAGTGTGTAAAGTTTTAAGCAATAATCATAAATCGTTTTTGAGATACGGCGCGACATGTAAAAACCCCCTCCCCCTTTTTTACAAAATACTCAATTACTCAAAAATGAAATTTTGAATTATCACCAAAAATTATACAGATCTTAAGATTAATATAACTAAGAATTGTGTAAAGTTTTAAGCAATAATCAAAAATCGTTTTTGATATACGGTGCGACATGTGAAAAAACGACCCCCTATTTAGTTACAAAGTGTCGTAACTCAAAAAGTTTTAATCTTATTTTCACCAAAAAGTATACAGATCATTTGACCATCATAAGAAACAACTATAATAAGTTTCATGAAATTTGGATAAGTCGTTCTCAAGTTACGGTGCGACATGTTTACGCCGGACAGACGGACAGACAGATAGACGGACAGACAGACTGACGGGCAGACAGACGGACACCAGACATTTGTATAACATAATACGTCCAGTCAAAATTTTTGACGGGCGTACAAAAAGTAAACCATTATAGGTCAATGTACAAACTTCAACACGGAGCCTTGGCTCACAACGAACAACAAGCTATAAAGGGCCCCAAAATTACTAGTGTAAAACCATTCAAACGGGAAAACTAACGGTCTAATCTATATAAAATAAAAAAATATTTTTGTTTTTACATCGAGTCCATATAAACATATATAACACGTAGACAATGTCATGGTCGTCGAAAGTTATATAATTCATTTAAGAAATCGTAGATCATATGTTCAATGCGTTTGTATGGTTTTTGTAGAAGCAACCAGAAAGACAAGCCATTTTACGAGAGAGTCCCGTTTGGCAAACTATTGAACCTGATGAACAGATATTTGATAACAAAGGATTTCAACCAGAGGACAATCACAAGTAAGAATTGAAATGTTCTGTCTTAGGCATTGTAGTTTATATTTTACTTCAACTATCTTTTGATTTTTTTTTCTATCAAACAAATATGTTTGGAAAAATATCGATTATAAAACGAGTCCATGTCTTCCTAAAAATTTTATAACCTTTTGCAATCATTTCATTTTTTGCAAATCAACAGCTTGTCGTTTTGGAATATCAATGTTGTTTTTTTTGTAAACGTTGCAAATGTGTAACTGTAGGAATAGCCACGAAGACTTAAATGATAAATATCAAATCAAACAACATTCCACATAACACATTAAAATAAATAATGGTTGATTGATACTAAGGCCACCAAACCTCGGTTTGAAATGAAGTCTTGCAAAAGTGTCAAAAAAAAATAAAAAATACTGAACTTAGAGGAAAATCAATTTGGAAAGTCCATAATCACATGGCAATTTTAAACAACAAAACGCATCAAAAACGAATGGACAAGAACTGTCATATTCTTGACTTGGTACAGGCATTTTCAAATGTAGAAAATGGTGGATTAAACCTGGTCAACTGTACCTGATTAAGTAGAAAAAAAGTTAACTTGTCATTCCTATCAAATACGTTGGTGAGTCATATTCGACACAATAAAACAAATATAAAAACGTGAATACATATCCAACAGTATGTGATCAAATGATTATGCAAGATAAATATGAAGTGTTCAAGTATCATATTTTAGAAGCTTCTTATATTTTATCACATTATGAAAAGTCATTATGCTTTGCGTATATTTTTATAAACAGAGCATTTTTCAACATATGTGTGTGTATAGAAATAAAAAAGATCAGAATTTAACAGGATCATTTATTGTGGTATATTTTGCCATTTTTTACTAACTTCACCCATTTTATCTGCAGTGTTGTACAGAAAGGGACATTCATCTCATACAATGTAAACCGACCTGGGTATCCCGATTATAATAGACCAGTTTCTGCTGCTGACGTGACCCTTACTGAAACCATTATAAACAAACCTGTCGGTCAGATCAGTAAGACGTATGGATTGTCAGAAGAAAATGAAAATAGGTCGAGTAGCATTATTGAGGACCGACAAATGCAGGGAATGGTGCATTGATCAGCGAAACAACAACATCAGTACCAAGACGTTCGGAGTCAGATAGGACCGTACGAATTCAGACTTCGACACCTCGATATGAAAAGAAAGACAGTCCTCGAAAAATTATCGAAAAAGCTAGGGAAACTAGCTTGAGAAGGCATGCAAGTGATAGTATTATAGAAGGTTCGATGCTCGATCGGAGACTGCATTTAAGAGACAGATGGTTACGAGAACAGCAAATGAGGAACTTAAAACAGCAACAATACAACCGGGCCACTGACGTTTCACCACGCAGTGGGAAACAAAATATACAACATGTAAGAGGTCATGCATTTCAAGCTGTGAACAAGAGTGAAAGTCCTCGGCGTATTATACGACAGGGGAAGAATATTTACTTGTCACACCGAGACCGCAAGCACATAATCTCCTCGGTTACAAAGTACTCCAAGGTCACCGCGTCATAATAAACCTATGACATCTGATGCCCATGGCACAGTTTCTGGAAACCAGTTGTTGTTTACACTGAAGGTGGGGAACCAGTTATGCTTTATCCAAATCAACACTCTTCAATAGAAAACGGAAGAAAGGTTTGTATAATGCTTAGCCATATCTGATTAGATTAAAGCCAGCAAGCTTCAATTGCATGTAAATTTCTGATAAGAGTATAACCCGCACGGTTCAATACACCTTGATGGTGAACTTGAAATGGCGATTGTCATCTGATGAATTGTAGAATAAACTCAACAAACATACCAATCTCGCCGGTTAGCTTAAAAAGAGAAAGTTCATAAAGACTGACACATTATACGCTAACAAACAACCGAACGAGTTTTTTTGGAAAGTTGTCTAATTGGTAATCATATCACATCTCATTCACTATTTTTTATTGGATGATTACGGAATCAAGTATTTTCCATAAACGAAAAATAAAATTGGCTTCATGTATATAAAACATTCAAAACATAAAACAATTAAAAAGGAAGTGAGAGTACAACAGGCTACTATCTAACCGAAAATACACAGGAACGTAACCGCTGTTGCCATTTTATTCCCAAACATAAATGATACACTGTAATTCAACTTGTTTAAAAGTCATGTCTGTCATAAGAATTTATTAACTATCAATGTCAATGTTGAACGTGCATGAACATGATACATCTTAACTTTTTTAAATATCAAAGTGTCTTCAATACGTAAAGTTTGCGTCTATGTTATGTAATAACATGGAACGTGAATATATTATTTTCATTGTTTAGCTATAAAATTGAGAGAAGAAATGGAGAATGTGTCAAAGAGACAACAACCCGACCATAGAGTAGACAACAGCCGAAGGCCACCAATGGGTCTTCAATGTAGCGAGAAATTTCCGCACCCGTAGGCGTCCTTCAGCTGGCCCCTTAAAAATATGTAAACTAGTACAGTGATAATGGACGTCATACTAAACTCCGAATTATACATAAAAACTAAAATGAAACATCATACAAGACTAACAAAGGCCAGAGGCTCCTGCTTGGGATAGGCGCAAACTTGCGGCGGGGTTAAACATGTTTATGAGATCTCAACTCCCCCTATACCTCTAGCCAATGTAGAAAAGTAAACGCATAACAATACGTACATTGCAATTCAGTTCAAAGAAGTACGAGGCTGATGTCAGAAGATGTAACAAAAGAAAATAAATAAAATGACAATCATACATAAATAAATAATACATAATATATTTGTATTGTTATACAAAAATGATTTGCTCTTTGTTTCTGCTTAGTATATATTCTTTAATTTTTTCAGATCGGGTTCGCATCAACCGTGTTGGATATTTTACAGACTTGTAATTCGTATATTAAATAACCTTTTTATCTACTATATAGTGTGGTAGTATAATGAACAACCATTTTTTGTATAAACTTTTTGTGATGTTCACCAAAATACCATAAGCTTTTCTTGAATAAATATAATAAAGGGTATATATTTTTTAACACAATCGTTTTATGTTCGAACATGATAACAGAAAAGTTAATAAAAAACTAATGCACAAAGAGCATCTTTTCACGCTAGAAATATATCAACAGATAAGTACTTATAACAATCAAAAATTAACGATGCATCATTATAATGAATCTACGCACAAATCCCTAACCTAAAATTATATAACTATAAATGTTAACTCAACTGATCAAGTGACAATTTGACGGTAATAAATGCAGTTCCGTAACTAAACTATTATTTCAAACGATTTGAAGCTTTTGAGTCAATGCTTCAGCGCGGGTTATACATTATAGTTCATCGGCAAAAATGGCAACGAAAAAGTGATTTTAGCATTTACAAATGCAAAACACGATTGAGTGATTGCTCATGCTTGATTGCGTTCCTTTTAAATCAGATGGGCGTGTCTGTTGTCTTACTCGCTAATTGAAGCTTCGCCATTGGGCTGTGTATCATATTTTTGAATGTTATTTGATCAAACTCAATGCAGCTTCATTGATATGTAGTTTGTGTCATGTGGATGTGATATCAGTTTTGATAATATCAAAATAATTATCGTTATTATGGACAAAAAATCCCACCAACTCCAAATTGATTTAGATTTACCAGAATTATGAACTGACATGCGTATATGTAAAGGAAGTGTTCGAACATGATGGGTATTAAAAAGAAGTATACACAACTACTGTGACCTTTTTAATCAATTTCAATTGTCAGTCAGTCTTAGTATTCCGTGATTTTAGTTGTTGTAATTCATGTTGTGTCAAATCATCCTACTAAACCTCCATCAATATCTCTGAAAAAAATTAAAATGTAATTATTCAATATTTCAAAACTTTCACATATCTACAAGAGCAGCTAGATCAATGTAAGGCTGAAGAGTCACGTGACTTTGGTAAGCGTGATGCATCAATCAAATCTCTTTCATTAAATTGATTTATCTTATAAATGAGATAAACCGTCATATTTAAGTACAAAATATACCAACGAAATCAGAGTAGTAGATTCTACCGTTAGAACTTTTCATCTTCTGTTTAGTCTTTAGTTATCGTAAATTTCAATGATCAATCCAAATTCATAAGTCTAAGAAAAACATGCAACTCAATAACAAAACGATAACACTGTTCAAAATATTAACAGTATAAAACACAGGGTGACCGCGAGTGCTGCTACGCGATTGACGATAATGTCGTAAAAAATGGTTCATTCTTCAAAACCAATACCATTCGTACGAAAACCTGAACAGTAATAAGAGTTTCACAGACCTTCATCATATTTAAAAAAAAAAAAAAAAAAGACAGACAGGGAATAAATTAAGCCTTCTCCCATATGACAGGAATTGCAAGGTTTTTCATAAACTCCCTATAGATACCAGGATTACGCCAGATGCACGTTTCGTGTACAAAAGACTCACCAGTTACGCCCGCATTGGGAA